>JALPQD010000416.1:412697-493533 GCA_023101885.1 Typhlomys cinereus | reverse complement strand
ATCCAAAAAGATGGGTCTTGAAAAAAAGATCAATAAGATTGATACACCCCTAGATAAATTATCTAAAAGCAAGAGAGAGAAAACACAAATTAAGAAAATTAGAAATGAACATGGAGTTATCACCACTGATACCCAAGAAATCCAGAGAATTATAACATCATATTTCAAAAATTTATACTCTGTGAATTTTGACATCACAAAAGAGATGAATGAATTTCTAAATAAACACAACTTACCTAAATTGAATCAGAAAGTTGTGAATTATTTAAATAGTCCTATAACACATGAGGAAATTGAGGAAGTAACCTCGAATCTTCCCACCAAAAAATGTTCTGGACCAGATGGATTCAGCACAGAGTTCTACCAGACATTTAAGGAGTTAATAACACCAATACTCTTTAAACTGTTCCATCAAATAGCAAAGGAAGGAACACTACCAAATTCCTTCTATGAAGCTAATATCGTTTTAATCCCAAAACCTAATGAAGATTTACTTAAAAAAGAAAACTATAGGCCAATCTCTCTGATGAACACAGATGCAAAGACTGTCAACAAAGTCTTAGCAAATCAAAAAGTTCATTCACGGGGACCAAGTAGGCTTCATCCCTGGCACACAAGGTTGGCTCAACATACGCAAATCAATAAATGTAATTCATCATAGAAACCAGTCAAAGTCCAAGACCACATGATACTCTCGATAGATGCAGAAAAAGCCTTTGACAAGATCCAACAGCCTTGTATGATCAAAACGCTAGAGACAGTAGGAGTGGAAGGAACCTTTATCAATATAATAAAAGCTGTATACAACAAGCCCACAGCAGGGATTATGCTCAATGGGGGAAAATTGGAAGCAATCCCACTTCGATCAGGAACTAGACAAGGCTGTCCACTCTTACCACTTCTATTCAATATTGTACTTGAAGTCTTAGCTGAAGCCATAAGACAAGAAAGGGACATAAGAGGGGTTTAAATTGGCAAGGAAGAAGTCAAGCTATCCCTATTTGCAGATGACATGATCTTATATCTGAGTGATCCCAAAAACTCCACCAGGAAGCTCCTGGAAATAATTGAGGAGTTCATCAGGGTGGCAGGATACAAAATAAATGTACAAAATTCAGTGGCCTTCCTATATGCCCAGAATGAAAGAAGTGAAAAAGCCCTGAGAGAAACAATCTCATTTACTATAACTCCTAAAAAAATGAAATAACTTGGTATAAACCTAACTAAGGAGGTAAAAGACTTTTACAATGAAAACTTTAATACCCTAAAGAAAGAAATTGCAGAAGACACCAGAAGGTGGAAAGACCTCCCATGTTCCTGGATAGGCAGAATCAGTATCATAAAAATGACCATCCTACCAATAGCAATATACAAATTCAATCCTATACCAATTAAAATCCCAAAGCAATTCTTTAAAGAAGTTGACCAAACAATCTCTAAATTCATATGGAGGCACAAAAACCCAGGATAGAAAAGACAATCCTGAGTAACAAAACACTGCTGGATGTATCACCATACTAAACCTTAGTCTGTACTAAAAATCCACAGTTATAAAAACAGCTTGGTACTGGCTCCAAAATAGACACACAGATCAACGGATAAGGGTTGAAGACCCAGATATAAGCCCACAAAATTACAGCCATTTGGTCTTTGAAAAAGGGGCCCAAAAATCCAATGGAAAAAGAACAGTATCTTCAACAAATGGTGCTGGCAAATCTGGATCTCCACATGCAGAAGATTAAAACTGGACCCGTACTTGTCACCATGTACAAGACTTAATTCCAAATGGATCAAGGACCTTGATATCAGGCCAGAGACTAGAGTAATCATAGTTGAAAGGATAGTGAACTCCCTCGAGCTGATTGGGCTAGGCCAACAGTTCCTAAAAGGACATCCAATGGCACAGTCACTACTACCAACTCTCAACAGTTGGGATCTTGTGAAATTAAAGAGCTTCTGTTCAGATAAAGAGATTGTTACACGAGCTCAAAGGCAACCCACAGAATGGGAGAAAATATTCACTAACCACATATCTGATAGAGCTCTACTATCCAGAGTGCACAAGGAACTTAGAAAACTAAACACCAAGGAAATTAATGACCCAATTAAATAATGGGCCCTGGAACTTAAAGGAAACTTTACCAGGCATGAAATTAAAATGTCTAACAGATACCTTAAAAAATGCTCCACTTCCTTAGCCATCAGGGAAATGCAAATCAAAACTTCCCTGAGATATCATCTCACCCTGGTCAGGGTTACAAAAATCCACAATACAAACAACAACAAATGCTGGAGAGGATGTGGAGAGAGGGAAACTCTCCTACATTGCTGGTGGTAATGCAGGCTCATACAACCACTCTGGCGAGCCGTCTGGAGATTCTTAAAGAAATTAAAGATTGAAATGCCTTATGACCCTGCTATTCCACTTCTGGGAATAACTCCCCATACTGCAAAAATTCACCTTGATAGCACAAGCACGACCATGTTCATAGCAGCACTGTTTACAATAGCAAAATCATGGAATCAACCCAAATGTCCAACAGTTGATGAGTGGTTAAGGAAACTGTGGTACATCTACACAATGGAGTACTACTCAGCCATCAAAAATGATGAATTACTGGAATTTGCTGGGAAATGGATGTCATTAGAAACAATTATATTAAGTGAAGTATCCCAGACCCAGAAAATTAAGCGCTGTATGTACTCCCTAATAGGTGGCTCCTAGTACTAAACCCAGCCAGCCCACCTAGAGACACTCAATGATAAATCTCTGTAATACCTACAGTAATTTCAAGGATTATGAACAGGAGGGATGGGGTAGGAGGACCACATCAGATACAAGGATAGAGGGGACCATGTTACAGCAGAGAAAATAGGCCTCCATCAAGATTCCATGTAAATAATGAGACATCTGATTTTGTTTACAGACTTTCGTTCCTGATCATTTACAACTGAGGGGGTATGATCTTACCAGAAGGGGAGGGCATATAGTCTGGCAAAAAAAAAGTAACCATTTTGCAAATGAGGGATTGACCCCTCCCTCACTGTGGTTTCCTACTTTTATTATATCTAACTTTGAATGTGCTCTTATAACAAGATTCTAGTTTAACAGCTTTTTGTCTCTGACCAGGGTGTGACATACAATGCCCATCAGGATGGAGTGAAAGGCATTGCAGGAGCAGCAAAACTGCAAAAGAAAATCAACAAACCATAATCCAGAACTTCAGAGACTCTATATCAACCACCTACAACTAGGCCAGCCTAATTTCTCCCCATCCTGAAGCTCAGGAAATTTGCGGAAGAGGGGGCGGTAAGATTTTAAGAGCAACAAGGATGGGAGGAGCAATGATATGCAAGATACTCCACAGAAGTTAGGGCCGAAGCAATCATAATTGGACTTTGCATGCCCTGCACAACGTCCAACACACTATTGACCCCTCAAAGTCTAGCATTTGCTAAAGGCACCAAGGTACTTAGAAGCAAGGTATTGACAGCCACAGTAGTGTTCCTGTGCTTAAGGGGAATACAGGAAAGGGTTCAGGGAAATGCCACTGTATCCTTGTATGTCATCGAAGAGGAGGGCCCAGAGGAGAGTCAGGCATGCACATTAAAGAATTCTCCGGGGATTGGGGGGAGAGGCACTGGGGGATGGGGAGGGAGGAGTGAGGGGAGGGGGAGCAGGTGGTTCGGGGGGAAGAGTAGGGAGGGAGGGAACCGGTGTACCTACTAAGTTTGTATGAGCGGAAATAATAATAAAAATGTTAAAAAAAAGAAAGTAAACTTGTTCCCTTAAGAAATGTGATGATCATTTATCAGCAACCATGCAGGTGAACTGCAACACACCCGAACCACTGAAATCACAGCCAAACTGTGATGTCACAACCTCACGGTAAGATCACAGCCTCACAGTGACATCACAGCCTCTCCTTTGACATCACAGCCTCAGTATGACTGCACAGCCTCACCATTTGGATCCTAACCTCACTGGGAAATCAAAGCATCACCCCTGACATCACAGCCTCACTGACATCTCATAGAATCATCCCTGATATAAGAGCCTCACTTTGACATCACAGCCTCACAGTAACCTCACAACCTGCAAACTGACACCACAACACAGGCTCAACTGTTATATCATAGCCTCATTGTGACATCAGTCTTGCCACTAACATCACAGCCTCATGGTGACATTAGAGCCACACTATGACATGCTGCCACACTGTGACATCACAGCTGCACCACTGATATCCTACCTATCCTTCCCATGACACCACAGCCTCACCAAACATAGCACAGGCTTACAGTGATATGACAGCCACAGTAGTGACATCATAGCCTTTGACGTCATAAACAGTGACAACACAACCTCACATGTTACATCACTGCCTCATTGTGACATGAATCTTTCCACAGATATCACAGTCTCACAGTGACCTCACAGCCTCACTGTGTCCACAAAGTCTAACCTCTTACATCATAAACTCATCTGCTACATCACAGCCTTATAGTGAAATCAGCCTTGCTATCAGCATCGCATCTTTCACAGTGACCTCACAGCCTCACTGTGACATCAAAACCTCTCTGTGATGTCACAGCCTCATAGTGATATCACAGCCTCTCTGTAGAATTATAGCCTGATTTCTAACATCACAGACTCGCTGTAACATCAAAGCCTCACCTCTGACATCACAGCCTCACTGTGACATAACAGGCTAATCTCTGAAATCATAGCATCACTGACACCACAAACAACCATAGGATCATGGTCACATGACAGCCTCAACAATGACACAACAGCCTCTCTGGGGCATCACAGCCTCACCAGTAACATCCCAGCCTCACTGTGATATCTCATCTCTGACATCGGCCTCACTTCTGACATCACAGCCTAACCACTGAAATCTCAGCTGAACTGTGATGTGATTGTCTATCACCACTGATATCACAGCCTCGATGTGATATCGTATCCTCACAGTAATATCACCACCTCACAGGGACATCATAGCCTCTCCTCTGACATCACAGCCTCAGTGTGACTACACAGCCTCACCACTGATGTCCTAACCATACTGTGAAATCCAAGCATCACTCCTGATGTCACAGACTTGCTGGTATCTCATAGAATCAGCCCTGACATCAGAGCCTCACTGCAACATCAATGCCTCGCAGTGACCTCACAACCTGCCCACTGACACCACAGGAAAACCTGTTATATCATAGCCTCATTGTGACAACAGTCTTCCACTGACAGCACAGCCTTATGGTGACATCACAGCTTCCAGAGTGATATCTCCTCATGGGGACATGACAGCCCACCGTGATATACAATCTTCACAGTGACATCACAGCCTCAGTGTGACATCACAACCTCACCAGTGACAGCACAACATCAACTGTGACATCAGCATCACCACTGACATTAGTCAGAACACTGACATCACTGCCACATAAGAGACAGCCTTTGACATCAGAGCCTCATCAGTGTCACTGTTATGTAATATGTTTACCACTAACATATTAGCCTCGCCAGTGACATCTCACTATCTCATCTCTCTCACCTCTGATATTCCAGCTTTATTGTGATATCCCAATTTCACCAGTGACATCACAGCCTCATGGTGACATCAGCCTCACCACAAACATCACAGCCTCACTGTGCTATCCAAACCTCTCCAGGGACGTCACAACATCACTGTGTCATCAGAGCCTCACTGTGACATCATAGCCACACTGTGTCCTCACAGCCTCGCTGTGACATTACAACATGACAGTGACATCACAGCCTTGCAGTGATATCACAAAATCTCTGTGACATCAACCTTGCCACTGACATGATAAGCTCATGGTTACACCACATACACACCTCTGACACAGCCTCACTGTGACATCACAGACTCAGTGTGACTTCAAAGCATTACCACTAACATGATAGCCTCCCTGTGATATCATCCTTCTCACTAACATCACAGTCTCACTGTGACCTCACTGCCTCCACTATGACATCATCAACTCCCTGTGACATCATGGTCTCACAGTGTCAACAAAGAAACACGGAGTCACCAAATTCTCATAGTGACATGCAAGCCTCCCTATGACATCAGCATCTCTTTTGACATTAGTCAGAACACTGACATCACTACCACACCAGTGACAACACAGCCCTTGACATCACAGCTGTACCAGTGTCTCTGTCATGTAACAGGTTCGCCACATAGTGGTCATGCATTACGCATTATGATGGTTATGCGTTACTAACCTTAAGAGCACAATTATGGACAAACAAGGAAAGAGGAAGAGGAGGGGGCCACCTGCTCACCTTCAGGCACCATAAGCACAGGAACACAAAACCAAAGGGCCCACTCACCAAACTTTACCGGAGTGGGTGTCTCTTCTATGCCAAAGGTGGCACCACCCCATGTTGGAACACCAGATTCTTGTTCGTTATCGCAATTAACCAGAAAAATCACTCCACCAACTAAGAACAGCCATGCACTACCACCCACGGAATTGAGAAAGAGCTATCAGTCTGTCAATCTTGACCTGGGGGCATATGGCCCAGGGAAGTAAAGAACCCCTGAAGTCCCTCACTAAGGACAGGATATTTAGATCCAAAACACCTCTGCATATGTTCTGCACTACATCTCTCCTTGGACATTGGTTACCCTTTTAGGGGTTGTTTTCACTTTCACCTTCGTTCTAGTCATTGCTTTTTATTTTCTGTGCTCTCTCGCCTTGTCATCTCTGCTCCATTAGGGAACTTTTCCTCTCCATAAAGGGTAATTTACTGCCCCATCAGAAGGCCCCCCAGCTAACTGCCATTAAGGCTTTACTAGACTTACATAGGATCAAAGTGAAACCAAAGGACTTAGAAGATTTTTGGGAGGAAGCTTTAATTTAGCTCCTTGGATTTTGGGACCCACAGATTTGGATGGGAGTGCTCTTCCTAGCCTGTAAGAGGGAAGTTCAAAAAGGTTGTATGCTTCCCACCCCCTTTGTTCCCATCCTTCTCTGCATCATACCAAGCCTTAGCACCACTGAGAAAGTGACTAGTTGCTTTCCAAGACCTTATGAAACCACAGGAAAGGATAAATTCACAGAGAGAAGAAATAGAAAGACAACAGAAAATGTTAGTAAAGCGGAAATCTCCTGCCATGGGTCTGGGCCACTCCTGGGAGGAGTGTGGAGCAGTGGCAATGGCAGAAATGATGGAAGAATTGCATAGCCTGTGACATCAGCATAGCCACAGACATTAGTCAGAACAATGACATCATTGCTACACCAGTGACAACACAACTTTTGACATCACAGAATCACCAGTGTCACTGTCAAGTAATAGGTTCACCACTGATATCATAGCCTTAACAGTGACATTATAAACTTATTATCACTTCTTTCTCACCGCTGACATTCCAGCCTTATTGTGACATCACTCTGTCACCAGTGACATCACAGCCTCATTGTGACATCAGCAACACCACTAAAATCACAGCCACACTGTGCCATCAAAACCACTCTAGTGACATCACAACATCACTGTGTCATCAGAGCCTCACCGCGACATCAAAGCCACACTGTGTCCTCACAGCTTGGCTGTGATATGACAACCTGATGGTAACATCAGAGCCTCACTGTGACATCACAAATGCACTGTATCATCAGCTTTGCCACTGACATAATAGCCTCATAGTGACATCACATACACACCACTGAAATAGCCTCACTTTGACATTACAGCCTCAATGTGACATCACAGCATCACCACTGACATCTTAGCCTCACTGGGACATCAGCCTTGCCACTGACATCACAGTCTCACTGTCACTTCACAGCCTCTACTGTAACATCACCAAATCCTTGTGACATCATGGGCTCACAGTGACACCACAGCCATACAGTGACCTCACAGCCTCAAGGCTCTGACCTTATAGTCTTACTGTTTCATCACAGCCTCACTGTGCCAACACAGCCCTGCAGTGAAATCACAGACACACCACTGACAGCACAGCCTCAACTATGACATCAGTATTATCACTGATATTGGTCAGAACACTGACATCACTGCTGGATGTGATGGCTGACTGGATCGGCACACCCCACATGTTATCTGCCAGAGGACCCAGCAGACTGGTGCCCCATGTGTGGAATTCGCTCCACAGAAGAATGCTGATGGGCCAATCAGACTGCAGGTGAGTGTACCCTCATACATTATGAGACAGTCTTCGTCCAAACCAAACCCAGCCTTAGAATCCTTAAAAGTTCTGTTAAAAAGTAGGGGCATTAATCTCACTGATAGTCAGGCCCTTCAAACATGGGGCTGTTTGCTTAAGATTGCTCTGTGGCTACCTGAGACACATGGGATCGAGTAGAAAATTTGATTAAGAGAGCTCAAATAGAGAAAAGGGAGGTCCCTCCTTTGGGTGCCCTTCCGATTCTTTCTGCTTTAAAGGGCTATTTTCCACCCAGACCCCTGAGAAAAAAAAAAAAGAAGCTCAAACCTATAGTGAAAACAAAGACAAAAAGAAAACAAAATCAAAACTAAAATCTAGCCTGAGTTCTCCCTGCCGATCTGACTCTCTTTACCCCTCCCTAGACCCTTTCAGAAGTGGCCCCTGGCCCTCCAAGGGTCCACCTCCTTCAGATACTTCCACTCCTCTCTCAACTAATGCTTTTTTCCACCCCTCTATCCACCTCCCTCCGAACGCCAAGCAGCTGAGCTCGTTCCTGTTATTATCAACCTGGGTGGCAACCACCCTGTTGCCTGGTATCTGCGAGAGGCTCATGACTTAAAAGATATTAAAAAGGCTGTCTCGGAGGATGGCCCCAACTCTCCTTGGTCAGAGACTATTCTCCAGGGCCTGGCTCACCTACACTGTACTACTCAGGATTAAAACAACTTAGCCATCCTTCCTGGCACCATGTCTATAAAATGGGAAGCTTTCTTTCATGATAAATGCCGCCCTCAGACTGAAAAAAATCAGGCTGCCCAACCCCCATTCTGATTACTTGTGGGATGCTCTCCGGCTCCAGTGATCAGTATTCCACGGGCCTCCAACAGGCTGCTATTCCCGTTCCTTACCGGGATCAGGTGCAGGCCCTAAGATTGGCTACATAGAAGAAGCTAGAGGAAGGACCAATTGAGCTCCCCATTACAAGAATCACACAAAAGCCACACGAGGATCTACCCACCTTCATAAAAAGGGTTAAAAAAATACACAAAATGTTTCCCCCTGGACCTTGCATAAACAATTTATCAAAATGCTCGTCTGAAAAGACATAAATAACAATCATAAGCTGGCCTATGCTAGACTAAAAAAACATTCCATAAGTAGGTAGATTATAGTTACTAAAGATGTGGGGTATACCTCACATCAGGCCAGGGCCATGGCCTCTGTGTTATAAAACACCTGCCAGAGGGATATGGCTGCCCTGGTATGTACCCTTCAACAGGCCTCTGGAGACAAAGGGCGATCATGTTTTGGGTGCAACAAGGAATGCCATTTTAAAAAAGTGACCCAACTAGACTAAAAACCCCAAACAACATCGCCTAATTTACCACCCCCCCCCCGTCCCCGGTACAAAAAGGGATTTCATTGGGCCAAGGATTGTAAGTCCAAATTCAACCTTAAAGGCAAGCCTTTAAACTCCTCCAGGGGCTTTCTCCAGCCCCGTTAAATAAGGGAAAAGGGACAATTAAGGCTCACTGGATTGTGCCTTTAGTCCCTGGCCTAAAACCTAAAATGTCTTTAATGATTGACAAAAAATTTTAAATTCCTCATTGACACAGGGGCTAACCATACCACCATTATAAAAAAAAAAAAAAAAAAAAAGTTCCCCCGTCATGGGGACTGATGCCGGGCCATCCCCTACTTGGTGTGGATAAACAATCCACATCATAAAAAAACACAAACACACACACACACACAAAAAAAAGAAAAAGAGCTAGCCACCATAACTATAGAGACGATCCTTATTTTAAAAAATTTAGACAACCCCTCCCCGTTCACCCCCAATCCTAAAGGCCACTGCTCACCCTCAGGTACCTAAAATCCAATAAACACCTAAAAACCCCATATGGGTAGAACAGTGGACTCTACCTACCTTTAAGTTACAACAACTCCACATACTGGCTAAACAACAACTATCTTTAAGACATGTACAACCCTCAACAAGTCCCTAAAACTCTCCCGTCTTGGTCATTAAAAAGTTTAATGGTTCCTAAAGACTCCTACATGGACTAATAAATAAATAAATAAGAGGATATTGCCTTTTAAGAACCCCCAGAGGGGACTCCCCGTAGATCCCAGCCATTCCCAAGACCCATTATCTAACCATCATTGACATCAAAGATTCCTTTTTCTCTATTCCCTTACACCCTGATGACATACACAAAAAATTTACTTTCTCTATCCCCTCCACTAATTTTAGTGGGCCAGACCTAAGGTTTAAGTGTACCGTACTGCCCCAAGACATGGCTAATAGCCCCCCTATATGCCATTACTATATGTTACATATTTTTCCTCCCTAATTAATCGTTCTGATGTTCTTTTTTATATTTATATGGATGATATCATTTTAGACTCTCTGTGCACCCACGGTCTTCAGGACATTACTAACTAATGTCTAACCATCTTACAAATAAATAATTTTAAAATAACTCCTAAAAAATTTCAAACGGTCCCTCCTTTTAAAATTCTAGACTCTATATTATCTCTTAATACTGTTTCTCCTACTAAACCTCAACTACATATTCAAAATTCTTACACCTTACCCCAACTCCAAAAGGTCCTTAAAAAATCAACTAAATAAAGCCATAAATACCCATCACTACTTAAAAAAAGTCTCCCTTGTTTAATCTTTTAAGGGGCCTTAACCTCTCCTCTCAAGTGACCCTTATCCCCCGTCACCAACAGGTTTTGCCTAAAATCCAACAGACCATAAATACTTCAGCCTTAAAAAAATTTGACTCTGACCTACCCATTTCCCTCTATGTTTTTTGAAGAGCCACATTATATACTACACTATTGGCTCAAGAGAGTGAGCCCCTTCAATAGATTCACCTGTCAATTGGTGGGGTTCCTAGAGTTTACTCTATAACTAACCAAATTACTAACTATATCATCAAAGACAAAAACGTTTCCACCTGACTATTTGATCTAATCCCCATTCTCTTATCATTTACTTCAAATTGGCAAACTTTTCCTGGCTCCAAAAAATAATAACCAAATTATTATAACTCTAAAAAAGTTATAGATAGAGTTAATTGTCACTGTGGTCCCCACAAGTAAATAAATTCATTCACTAAACTAAAATAAAACCCCCCAAAATCTTTCTGTCTCAATCTAATTCTAAATTTCTCACTATATTTACCAACGAGAGATGCCTAAAAACATCTATGGTTGTCTACCTTCCTCATAAACAGGGCGAGACACCATCGCTCATTAAGTCAGTTATTCATAAAATCAAAAACTCAACACAATTCAAAAAACTATTTACTGTCGTCCTTACATTAAATACAATACAAAAGTCATTTAATCTGTTCTCTAACAGCATCTATGTTATTAGTTTGTGACTTAACTTGGTTAAAACTCATATTAAATTATATCTCCCCTAATAATCCAAGCCCAGTCTCTACTTAAACAAAAAACCAACCCCACTTTTCTCCAACATCTCAAAGGCCATCAAAATTTACCAAACATTCTCTCAAAAAAAAATACTCTAACTAACAAATCGACCTCCACAACTAAATACAACACAGTCACAAAAACTACAGAATTCCACACTTCCAGTTAACCCATATCAATTAAAAAAAAACTTAAACATAAATACCCACAAGTGCCCATTAAAAATCTTTAAAAAATTGTTTAAATCTATAAATCTTGTCAGCCTTTCCTTCAAATACCCCCTTTCCAAACCCTTAATCCCTACCCGCCATGACCAACTAAAAAAAAAAACACTATTTACCCTAAATATTTTAAATTTTTCTAAAGAACACCAATTACCTCCGTTTCAGAAACATTGGTCCTCCTCCATTACGTATAACTCTGTTTGGGTCAAATGGAGGGAACCACTAACTGGGGCTTGGAGGGGACTGGACACCCTCCTCACTGCAGGAAGAGGATTTGGATGTGTTTTCCCTCAGGATAAAAAGTGACTCATTTGGGTTCCAGCAAGGGATCTAAAATATTTGCCCCAGAAAAAGGGCTATGACTATATCCTCTCCAGGGAGTGTTCCACCCCTGAGAACTGTTCCTCTGTTTTCTTCCCAGAAACAAAAGGGGGAGATGTTGGGCCTCATGGAGCCTGGACCTGAGGCTTGGTGGAACTTCCTGAGCCTGACTAAAATTTGGCGACCTGTCTCTGTCCTGCAACTTCCGCATCAGGGTGACTCAACACTTCCTGGAAAAAAATAGCCTCTGCCTAGTTACTGCTTCCTTGGTGACACCTTATAGGCCTTTACACCTCGCCCCATCCCTATACCTCCATGCCTTCCTCCAACTCTATACAAGTGCCTGCCTGATACAATAAAGTGAGATCCTGCTTTGAAAGGTCTCCTGACCTAGTGTATCTTTCCCCGGTGGTGAGAGGGGTCTGGACTGCTGACACTCACCATCTCGCTCACCTCCAGGGTGCAGCCGGCTGAATCAGTGCACCCCATACTTTATCTGCTGGAGGACCCGGCAACAACCTATCCTTTGACATCAGAGCATCAGTGTGACTGAACAGCCTCACCACTGATATCCTAACCTCCCTGTGAAATCCAAGCATCACCCCTGATATTACAGCCTCAATGACTTCTCACAGAATCAGCCCTGACATCATTGCCTCACTGGGACATCACAGTCTCACAGTAATCTCACAACCTGCCCACTGACACCACAGGCTCACGTGTTACATCATAGCCTCATTGTGGCATCAATCTTGCCACTGACATCACAGTCTCACCATGACATCATAGCTTCCAGAATGATATCACTTCACAGTGCCATCATAACCCACAGTGACATACAACCTTCACAGTGACATCACAGACTCATTATGACATCACAGACTCACCAGTGACAGCAAAGTCTCACGTGTGACATCAGCATTGTACAGACATTAGTCAGAACACTGACATCAGTGCCACACCAGTGACAACACAGTCTTTGACATCACAGCCTCACCGTGACATCATACACTCACTATGACACCTTTCTCACCATTGACATTCCAGGCTTATTGTGACATCACACCTTTACCAGTGACATCACAGCCTCATGGTGACATCAGCCTCACCACTAACTACTAACAGCACTGTGCCATCCAAACCACTCCATTGACATCACAACATCACTGTGTCATCAGAGTCTCATTGTAACATCACAGCCTCACTGTGACATTACAACTTGACAGTGACATCACCACTTTACTGGGACATCAAAAACTCACTGTGACATCTGCCTTGCCCCTGATATTATAGCCTCATGATAACATCACATGCACAAAAGCATCACTGTAACATAAAGTTTCACATCTGCCATCATAGCCTCACTGTGACATCACAACCTCAGTTTGACACAATAAACTCTCTGTGACACTAGAGCTTCACCAGTGAAAATACAGCCTCACCCATGACATAGTCTCCCTGTGAAATCACATTCAATATTGAAATCACAAACTCACTTTGACATCACAGCCACAATGTGTCAACACATCAACACTGTTATATCACAGCCTCATGGTGACATCAAAACCACACTGTGGCATCACAGCCTCATTATGACATCAATCTTCCCATAGATATCACAGCCTCATAGTGACCTCACAAACTCACTGTGATGTCACAGGCTAGACTCACCTGTTACATTATATTCTCATTGTGGAATCAGCCTTGCTAATGACAGCACATCTTCCACAGTGACCTCACAGCCTCACTGTGACAGCATGACCTCTCTGTGATGTCATAGCCACACTGTGACATCACAGCCTCACAGTGATATCACAGCCTCAATTTGACATCATAACCTCATTTCTGACATCACAATCTCACTGTGAACTCACAGCCTCCACCATGACATCAACACTCCCTGTGACAACATGGGCTCATGGTGAAACCACAGCCACATGGTGACATCAAAGCATCACGGTTGCTCACAGCCTTACCAGTGATATGCCAGCCTCACTGTGACATCATATCGTCATCACTCACATCAGTCTCATTCTGATATCAGCCTAACCACTGAAATCACATCCTCACTGTGATTTCATTGTCTCACTTCACTGAATTCACAGCCTCACTGTGGCATCACAGCCTCACCATTACATCACAAGCTCACCTCTGAAATCATTGCCCAAGTGTTACAACACAGCATCAACTCTGAGGTTATAGCCTCACTATTTCTTTACAGCCTCACTTTGATATTACAGGCTAACCCCTAAAATCATAGCCTCATTGCGACATCACACCCTCATCACTGACATCCTAACTAGCCTCACTAAGGCACCACAGCCTCACCATTGACCTCACAGACTCACAGAAACATGACAGCCTCTCAGTGAAACCACAGTGTCATCACAATATCTCCAGTGATATCGCAACCTCACAGTAACTTCACAGACTCATTGTCACATCACAGCCATATTGTGCCATCCAAGCATCACTGTAACATAAATCATCACCTCTAACATCATAGCCTCGCTGTGATATCATAGCCTCACAGTGACCTCACAGCCTATTCACTGGCACCACAGGCTCACCTGTTATATCATAACCTCATTGTGGCATCAGTCTTGCTGAACTGTGATGTCATAATCTATCACTACTGATATCACAACCTCACTGTAACATCACAGCCTCTCCTCTGACATAACAGCCTCAGTGTGACTGCAGGGCCTCACTACTGATGTCCTAACCTCACTGTTAAATCCAAGCATGATTGCTGAAATCACAGCCTCACTGACATCTCATAGAATCAGCCCGGACATCAGAGCCTTACTGCGACATCACAGGCTCACAGTGACCTCACTGCCTACCCATTGACAACACAGGCTCACCTGTTACATCATAGCCTCATTGTGACATCAGTCTTGCCACTGACATCACAACCTCACTATGACATCACAGGTTTCAGAGTGATATCACCTCACAGTGACATGACAGACCACAGTGACATACAACCTTCACAGTGACATCACAGACTCAGTGTGTCATCACGGCCTCATTAATGACAGCACAATCTCACCTGTGACATCAGCCTTGCCACAGACATTAGTCAGAACACTAACATCACTGCCACATCAGTGACCACATAGCCTTTGACATCACAGCCTCAGTAGTATCACTGCCACATAATAGATTCACCACTGACATCATAGTCTCACCAGTAACATCATAGACTCACTATCACATCATTCCCATCCTGACATTATAGCCTTATTCCAACATTGCAGCCTCATTGTGACATCAGCCTCACCACTAACATCACATACTCACTGTGCCATCAAAATCTCTCCAGTGACATCACAACATCACTGTGTCATCAGAGTGACATTATAGCCACACTGTGTCCTCACAGCTTCACTGTGAAATTACAACCTGACAATGATATCACAGCCTCACTGTGACATCACAAAGTCACTGAGACATCATCCTTGCCATTGCCATCACAATCTAACTGTGAGTTGAAAGCCTCCATTGTGACATCACCAGCTCACAATGACATCACAGTCTCAGTGTGACTGCACAGCCTCAGCACTGATGTCCTAAATTGATTGTGAAATCCAAGCATCACCCTTGATGTCACCACCTCACTGCCATCTCACAAAACTAGCTCTGATATCAGTGCCTCACTGAGACATCGCAGCCTCACAGTGTGTTCACAACCTGTCCACAGACACCAGAGGAACACCTGTTACATCAAGCCTCATTGTGACATCAGTCTTGCCACTGACATCATAGCCTCACTGCAACATCACAGCTACCAGAGTGATATAACCTCATGGGCACATGGCAGCCCACAATGACAAACAACCCTAACAGTGACATCATAGCTTCACAGTGACATCACGGCCTTCACCATGACAGCACAGCCTCACCTGTGACATCAGCGTCACCACTGACATTAGTCACAACACTGACATCACTGCCACACCAGTGACAACACAGCCTTTGACATCACAGCTTCACCAGGGTCACTGTCATGTAATACATTCACCACTGACATCATAGCCTCACCAGTGACATCATAGACTCACTATGACATTCCAGCCTTATTGTGACATCTCATCTTCACCAGTGACATCAAAGCCTCATTGTGACATCAGCCTCAACAATAATATCACAGCCCCAGTATGCCATCCAAACCTCTGCAATGACATCACAACATCACTGTGTCATCAGAACATCACTGTGACATCAGAGCCACACTTCGTCCTCACAGCCTCACTGTAACATTACAACCTGACGGTGCTATCACAGCCTCACTCACAGTGATGTTGTGATGTCACTGGAAGATTTTGATGGCACAGTGAGTATGTGAGTTAGTGGGTGAGGCTGATGTCACAATGAGGCTGCAATGTTGGAATAAGGCTATAATGTCAGGATGGGAATGATGTGATAGTGAGTCTATGATGTTACTGGTGAGACATGATGTCAGTGGTGAATCTATTATGTGGCAGTGATACTACTGAGGCTGTGATGTCAAAGGCTAGGTGGTCACTGATGTGGCAGTGATGTTAGTGTTCTGACAATGTCTGTGGCAAGGCTGATGTCACAGGTGAGATTGGTGCTGTCATTAATGAGGCCGTGATGACACACTGAGTCTGTGATGTCACTGTGAAGGTTGTATGTCACGTGGTCTGTCATGTCACTGTGAGGTGATATCACTCTGAAACCTGTGATGTCATAGTGAGGTTGTGATGTCAGTGGCAAGACTGATGTCACAATGAGGCTATGATGTAACAGGTGAGCCTGTGTTGTCAATGGGTAGGCAGTGAGGTCACTGTGAGCCTGTGATGTCCAGTAAGGCTCTGATGTCCGGGCTGATTCTATGAGATGTCAGTGAGGCTGTGATTTCAGCAATCATGCTTGGATTTAACAGTGAGGTTAGGACATCAGTAGTGAGGCCTGCAGTCACACTGAGGCTGTTATGTCAGAGGAGAGGCGTGTGATGTTACAGTGAGGTTGTGATATCAGTAGTGATAGATATGACATCACAGTTCAGCAAGACTGATGCCACAATGAGGTTATGAATAACAGGTGAGCCTGTGGTGCCAGTGAATAGGCTGTGAGGTCACTGTAGGCTATGATATCACAGCGAGGCTATGATGTTAGAGGTGATGATTTATGTTACAGTGATCTTGGATGGCACAATATGGCTGTGATGTGACAATGAGTCTGTGAAGTTACTGTGAGGTGTGCGATATCACTGGAGATATGTGATGACACTGTGGTTTCATTGAGAGGCTGTCATGTTTCTGTGAGTCTGTGAGGTCAATGGTGAGGCTGTGGTGCCTTAGTGAGGCTAGTTAGGATGTCAGTGATGAGGGTGTGATGTCGCAATGAGGCTATGATTTTAGGGGTTACCTGTAATATCAAAGTGAGGCTGTAAAGAAATAGTGAGGCTATAACCTCAGAGTTGATGCTGTGTTGTAACACTTGGGCAATGATTTCAGAGGTGAGCTTGTGATGTAATGGTGAGTCGGTGAGGCCACAGTGAGGCTGTGAATTCAGTGAAGTGAGACAATGAAATCACAGTGAGGATGTGATTTCAGTGGTTAGGCTGATATCAGAAGAGACTGATGTGAGTGATGACGATATGAGTCACAGTGAGGCGGCATATCACTGGTAAGGCTGTGAGCAACCGTGATGCTTTGATGTCACCATGTGGCTGTGGTTTCACCATGAGCCCATGTTGTCACAGGGAGTGTTGATGTCATGGTGGAGGCTGTGAGTTCACAGTGAGATTGTGATGTCAGAAATGAGGTTATGATGTCAAATTAGTGTGAAGTCGTGTGGAGGCTGATGTACAGTGTAGACATCACAAGTAGATAGTCAGTGATGTGTGATCATGTAGATAGTTGTTTTTTGGCATGTGAGTGCACGATGGCGTGGTGCACTGATGCTGTTACGTGGAGATGTGCTGTATTAGCAAGGCTGATTCCACAATGAAATAAGTAAGGTGAGTCTAGCCTGTGACATCACAGTGAGTTTGTGGAGTCCATGATGAGGCTGGATATCATGGGAAGATGATGTCAAGGAGGCTGTGATGCCACAGTGTGGTTTGATGTCACCATGAGGCTGTGATATAACAGTGTTGATGTGTTGACACATTGTGGCTGTGATGTCAAAGTGAGTTTGTGATTTCAATATTGAATGTGATTTCACAGGGAGACTATGTCATGGGTGAGGCTGTATTTTCACTGTGAAGCTCTAGTGTCACAGAGAGTTTATTGTGTCAAACTGAGGTTGTGATGTCACAGTGAGGCTATGATGGCAGATGTGAAACTTTATGTTACAGTGATGCTTTTGTGCATGTGATGTTATCATGAGGCTATAATATCAGGGGCAAGGCAGATGTCACAGTGAGTTTTTGATGTCCCAGTAAAGTGGTGATGTCACTGTCAAGTTGTAATGTCACAGTGAGGCTGTGATGTTACAATGAGACTCTGATGACACAGTGATGTTGTGATGTCAATGGAGTGGTTTGGATGGCACAGTGCTGTTAGTAGTTAGTGGTGAGGCTGATGTCACCATGAGGCTGTGATGTCATGGTAAAGGTGTGATGTCACAATAAGCCTGGAATGTCAATGGTGAGAAAGGTGTCATAGTGAGTGTATGATGTCATGGTGAGGCTGTGATGTCAAAGACTGTGTTGTCACTGGTGTGGCACTGATGTCAGTGTTCTGACTAATGTCTGTGGCAATGCTGATGTCACACGTGAGACTATGCTGTCACTGGTGAGTCTGTGATGTCATAATGAGTCTGTGATGTCACTGTGAAGGTTGTATGTCACTGTGGGTTGTTGGCACTGTGAAGTGATATCATTCTGGAAGCTATGATGTCATGGTGAGACTGTGATGTCAGTGGCAAGATTGATGCCACAATGAGGCTATGATGTAACACGTGAGCCTGTGGTGTCAGTGGGCAGGTTGTGAGATTCTGTGAGACTGTGATGTCCCAGTGAGGCAATGATGTCAGGGCTGATTCTGTGAGAAGTCATTGAGGCTGTAATATCAGGGGTGATGCTTGGATTTCACAGTGAGGTTAGGATGTCAGTGGTGAGGCTGTTCAGTCACACTGATGCTCTGATGTCAAAGGATAGGTTGTTGCCGGGTCCTCCAGCAGATAAAGTATGGGGTGCACTGATTCAGCCGGCTGCACCCTGGAGGTGAGCGAGATGGTGAGTGTCAGCAGTCCAGACCCCTCTCACCACCGGGGAAAGATACACTAGGTCAGGAGACCTTTCAAAGCAGGATCTCACTTTATTGTATCAGGCAGGCACTTGTATAGAGTTGGAGGAAGGCATGGAGGTAAGGGATGGGGGCGAGTGTAAAGGCCTATAAGGTGTCACCAAGGAAGCAGTAACTAGGCAGAGGCTATTTTTTTCCAGGAAGTGTGTGAGTCACCCTGATGGCGGAAGTTGCAGGACAGAGACAGGTCGCCAAATTTTAGTCAGGCTCAGGAAGTTCCACCAAGCCTCAGGTCCAGGCTCCATGAGGCCCAACATCTCCCCCTTTTGTTTCTGGGAAGAAAACAGAGGAACAGTTCTCAGGGGTGGAACACTCCCTGGAGAGGATATAGTCATAGCCCTTTTTCTGGGGCAAATATTTTAGATCCCTTGCTGGAACCCAAATGAGTCACTTTTATCCTGAGGGAAAACACATCCAAATCCTCTTCCTGCAGTGAGGAGGGTGTCCAGTCCCCTCCAAGCCCCAGTTAGTGGTTCCCTCCATTTGACCCAAACAGAGTTATACGTAATGGAGGAGGACCAATGTTTCTGAAACGGAGGTAATTGGTGTTCTTTAGAAAAATTTAAAATATTTAGGGTAAATAGTGGTTTTTTTTTTTAGTTGGTCATGGCGGGTAGGGATTAAGGGTTTGGAAAGGGGGTATTTGAAGGAAAGGCTGACAAGATTTATAGATTTAAACAATTTTTTAAAGATTTTTAATGGGCACTTGTGGGTATTTATGTTTAAGTTATTTTTTTAATTGATATGGGTTAACTGGAAGTGTGGAATTCTGTAGTTTTTGTGACTGTGTTGTATTTAGTTGTGGAGGTCGATTTGTTAGTTAGAGTATTTTTTTTGAGAGAATGTTTGGTAAATTTTGATGGCCTTTGAGATGTTGGAGAAAAGTGGGGTTGGTTTTTTGTTTAAGTAGAGACTGGGCTTGGATTATTAGGGGAGATATAATTTAATATGAGTTTTAACCAAGTTAAGTCACAAACTAATAACATAGATGCTGTTAGAGAACAGATTAAATGACTTTTGTTTGTATTTAATGTAAGGACGACAGTAAATAGTTTTTTGAATTGTGTTGAGTTTTTGATTTTATGAATAACTGACTTAATGAGGATGGTGTCTCGCCCTGTTTATGAGGAAGGTAGACAACCATAGATTTTTAGGCATCTCTCGTTGGTAAATATAGTGAGAAATTTAGAATTAGATTGAGACAGAAAGATTTTGGGGGATTTTATTTTAGTTTAGTGAATGAATTTATTTACTTGTGGGGACCACAGTGACAATTAACTCTATCTATAACTTTTTTAGAGTTATAATAATTTGGTTATTATTTTTTTGGAGCCAGGAAAAGTTTGCCAATTTGAAGTAAATGATAAGAGAATGGGGATTAGATCAAATAGTCAGGTGGAAACGTTTTTGTCTTTGATGATATAGTTAGTAATTTGGTTAGTTATAGAGTAAACTCTAGGACCCCACCAATTGACAGGTGAATCTATTGAAGGGGCTCACTCTCTTGAGCCAATAGTGTAGTATATAAGTGGCTCTTCAAAAAACATAGAGGGAAATGGGTAGGTCAGAGTCAAATTTTTTTAAGGCTGAAGTATTTATGGTCGTGGATTTTAGGCAAAACCTGTTGGTGACGGGGGATAAGGGTCACTTGAGAGGAGAGGTTAAGGCCCTTAAAAGATTAAACAAGGGAGCCTTTTTTTTAATAGTGATGGGTATTTATGGCTTTATTTAGTTGATTTTAAGGACCTTTTGGAGTTGGGGTAAGGTGTAAGAATTTTGAATATGTAGTTGAGGTTTAGTAGGAGAAACAGTATTAAGAGATAATATAGAGTCTAGAATTTTAAAAGGAGGGACCGTTTGAAATTTTTAGGAGTTATTTTAAAATTATTTATTTGTAAGATGGTTAGACATTAGTTAGTAATGTCCTGAAGACCGTGGGTGCACAGAGAGTCTAAATAATATCATCTCTAAATATAAAAAAGAACATCAGAACGATTAATTAGGGAGGAAAAATATGTAACATATAGTAATGGCATATAGGGGGGCTATTAGCCATGTCTTGGGGCGGTACGTACACTTAACCTTAGGTCTGGCCCACTAAAATTAGTGGAGGGGAAGAGAAAGTAAATTTGTGTATGTCATCAGGGTGTAAGGGAGAGAGAAAAAGGAATCTTTGATGTCAATGATGGTTAGATAATGGGTCTTGGGAATGGCTGGATCTACAGGAGTCCCCTCTGGGGGTTCTTAAAAGGCAATATCCTCTTATTTATTTATTATTAGTCCATGTAGGAGTCTTAGGAACCATTAAACTTTTTAATGACCAAGACGGGAGAGTTTTAGGGACTGTTGAGGGTTGTACATGTCTTAAAGATAGTTGTTGTTTAGCCAGATGTGGAGTTGTTGTAACTTAAAGTAGGTAGAGTCCACTGTTCTACCATATGGGGTTTTTAGGTGTTTATTGGATTTTAGGTACCTGAGGGTGAGCAGTGCCTTTAGGATTGGGGTGAACGGGGAGGGGTTGTCTAAATTTTTTAAATAAGGATCGTCTCTATAGTTAGGTGGCTAGCTCTTTTCTTTTTTTTGTGTGTGTGTGTTTTTTGTGTTTTTTTATGAGTGGATTGTTTATCCACACCAAGTAGGGGATGGCCCGGCATCAGTCCCCATGACGGGGGAACTTTTTTTTTTTTTTTTTTTTTTTATATGGTGGTATGGTTAGCCCCTGTGTCAATGAGGAATTTAAAATTTTTTGTCAAATTAAAGCATTTTAGGTTTTAGGCCAGGACTAAAGGCACAATCCAGTGAGCCTTAATTGTCCCTTTTCCCTTATTAACGGGGCTGGAGAAAGCCCCTGGAGGAGTTTAAAGGCTTGCCTTTAAGGTGAATTTGGACTTACAATCCTTGGCCCAATGAAATCCCTTTTTGTACCGGGGACGGGGGGGGGTGGTAAATTAGGGAGTGTTGTTTGGGGTTTTTAGTCTAGTTGGGTCACTCTTTTTAAAATGGCATTCCTTGTTGCACCCAAAACATGATCGCCTTTGTCTCCAGAGGCCTGTTGAAGGGTACATACCGAGGCAGCCATATCCCTCTGGCAGGTGTTTTATAACACAGAGGCCATGGCCTGGCCTGATGTGAGGTATACCCCACATCTTTAGTAACTATAATCTACCTACTTATGGAATGTTTTTTAGTCTAGCATAGGCCAGCTTATGATGTTATTTATGTCTTTTCAGACGAGCATTTTGATAAATTGTTTATGCAAGGTCCAGGGGGAAACATTTGTGTATTTTTTTAACCCTTTTATGAAGGTGGGTAGATCCCGTGTGGCTTTTGTTTGATTCTTGTAATGGGGAGCTCAATTGGTCCTTCCTCTAGCTTCTTCTATGTAGCCAATCTTAGGGCCTGCACCTGATCCGCGGTAAGGAACGGAATAGCAGCCTGTTGGAGGCCGTGGAATACTGATCACTGAGCGGAGAGCATCCCACAAGTAATCAGAATGGGGGTTGGGCAGCCTGATTTTTTTCAGTCTGAGGGCGCCATTTATCATGAAAGAAAGCTTCCATTTATAGACAGGTGCAGGAAGGATGGCTAAGTGTGTTTATATCCTGAGTAGTACAGTGTAGGTGAGCCAGGCCCTGGGAGAATAGCTCTGACCAAGGAGAGTTGGGGCCATCCTCCGAGACAGCCTTTAATATCTTTAAGTCATGAGCCTCTCGCAGATACCAGGCAACAGGGTGGTTGCCACCCAGGTTGATAATAACAGGAACGAGCTCAGCTGCTTGGCGTTCGGAGGGAGGTGGATAGAGGGGTGGAAAAAAGCATAGTTGAGAGAGGAATGGAAGTATCTGAGGAGGTGGACCTTGGAGGGCCAGGGGCCACTTCTGAAAGGGTCTAGGGAGGGGTAAAGAGAGTCAGATCGGCAGGGAGAACTCAGGCTAGATTTTAGTTTTGATTTTGTTTTCTTTTTGTCTTTGTTTTCACTATAGGTTTGAGCTTCTTTCTTTTTTCTCAGGGGTCTGGGTGGAAAATAGCCCTTTAAAGCAGAAAGAATCGAGAGGGCACCCAAAGGAGGGACCTCCCTTTTCTCTATTTGAGCTCTCTTAATCAAATTTTCTACTCGATCCCATGTGTCTCAGGTAGCCACAGAGCAATCTTAAGCAAACAGCCCCATGTTTGAAGGGCCTGACATCAGTGAGATTAATGCCCCTACTTTTTAACAGAACTTTTAAGGATTCTAAGGCTGGGTTTGGTTTGGACGAAGACTGTCCCTAATGTATGAGGGTACACCACCTGCAGTCGATGTTGGCCCATCAGCATTCTCTGTGGAGCGAATTCCACACATGGGGCACCAGTCTGCTGGGTCCTCTGGCAGATAACATGTGGGGTGTGCATCCAGTCAGCCATCACATCCAGCAGTGATGTCAGTGTTCTGACCAATGTCAGTGATAATACTGATGTCATAGTTGAGGCTGTGCTGTCAGTGGTGTGTCTGTGATTTCACTGCGGGCTGTTTGGCACAGTGAGGCTGTGATGAAACAGTAAGACTATAAGGTCAGAGCCTTGAGGCTGTGAGGTCACTGTATGGCTGTGGTGTCACGTGTAAGCCCATGATGTCACAAGGATTTGGTGATGTTACAGTGGAGGCTGTGAGGTGACAGTGAGACGTGATGTCAGTGGCAAGGCTGATGTCCCAGTGAGGCTAAGATGTCAGTGGTGATGCTGTGATGTCACATTGAGGCTGTAAGTCAAAGTGAGGCTATTTCAGTGGTGTGTAGTGAGTCACTATGAGGCATTATGTCAGTGGCAAAGCTGATGATACAGTGCATTTGTGATGTCACAGTGAGGCTCTGATGTTACCATCAGGTTGTCATATCACAGCCAAGCTGTGAGGACACAGTGTGGCTTTGATGTCGCTGTAGGCTCTGATGACACAGTGATGTTGTGATGTCAGTAGAGTGGTTTTGATGGCACAGTGTGGCTGTGATTTTAGTGGTGTTGCTGATGTCACAATGAGGCTGTGATGTCACTGGTGACAGAGTGATGTCACAATAAGGCTGGAATGTCAGCGGTGAGAAAGAAGTGATAATAAGTTTACAATGTCACTGTTAAGGCTATGATATCAGTGGTGAACCTATTACTTGACAGTGACACTGGTGATTCTGTGATGTCAAAAGTTGTGTTGTCACTGGTGTAGCAATGATGTCATTGTTCTGACTAATGTCTGTGGCTATGCTGAGTCACAGGCTATGCAATTCTTCCATCATTTCTGCCATTGCCACTGCTCACACTCCTCCCAGGAGTGGCCAGACCCATGGCAGGAGATTCCGCTTTACTAACATTTTCTGTTGTCTTTCTATTCTTCTCTCTGTGAATTTATCCTTTCCTGTGGTTTCATAAGGTCTTGGAAAGCAACAGTCACTTTCTCAGTGGTGGATCCTTTAAGGCTTGGTATGATGCAGAGAAGGATGGGAACAAAGGGGTGGGAAGCATACAACCTTTTGAACTTCCTTCTTACAGGCTAGGAAGAGCACTCCCATCCAAATCTGTGGGTCCCAAAATCCAAGGAGCTAAATTAAAGCTTCCTCCCAAAAATCTTCTAAGTCCTTTGGTTCACTTTGATCCATGTAAGTCTAGTAAAGCCTTAATGGCAGTTAGCTGGGGGGCCTTCTGATGGGGCAGTAAATTACCCTTTATGGAGAGGAAAAGTTCAATAATGGAGCAGAGATGACAAGGCGAGAGAGCACAGAAAATAAAAAGCAATGACTAGAACGAAGGTGAAAGTGAAAACAACCCCTAAAAGGGTAACCAATGTCCAAGGAGAGATGTAGTGCAGAACAATGCAGAGGTGTTTTGGATCAAATATCCTGTCCTTAGTGAGGGACTTCAGGGGTTCTTTACTTCCCTGGGCCATATGCCCCCAGGTCAAGATTGACAGACTGATAGCTCTTTCTCAATTCCGTGGGTGGTAGTGCATGGCTGTTCTTAGTTGTGGAGTGATTTTTCTGGTTAATTGCGATAACGAACAAGATCTGGTGTTCCAACATGGGGTGGTGCCACCTTTGCATAGAAGAACACCCACTCCGGTAAAGTTTGGTGAGTGGGCCCTTTGGTTTTGTGTTCCTGTGCTTATGGTGCCTGAAGGTGAGCAGGTGGCCCCCTCCTCTTCCTCTTTCCTTGTTTGTCCATAATTGTGCTCTTAAGGTTAGTAACGCATAACCATCATAATGCGTAATGCATGACCCTATGTGGCGAACCTGTTACATGACAGTGACACTGGTACAGCTGTGATGTCAAAGGCTGTGTTGTCACTGGTGTGGTAGTGATGTCAGTGTTCTGCTAATGTCAAAAGAGATGCTGATGTCATAGTGAGGCTTGCATGTCACTATGAGACTTTGGTGACTCCGTGTTTCTTTGTTGACACTGTGAGACCATGATGTCACAGGGAGTTGATGATGTCATAGTGGAGGCAGTGAGGTCACAGTGAGACTGTGATGTTAGTGAGAAGGATGATATCACAGGGGAGGCATCATGTTAGTGGTAATGCTTTGAAGTCACACTGAGTCTGTGATGTCACAGTGAGGCTGTGTCAGAGGTTGATGGGTGTAACCATGAGCTTATCATGTCAGTGGCAAGGTTGATGTCACAGAGATTTTGTGATATCACTGCAAGGCTGTGATGTCACTGTCATGTTGTAATGTCACAGCGAGGCTGTGAGGACACAGTGTGGCTATGATGTCACAGTGAGGCTCTGATGACACAGTGATGTTGTGACATCCCTGGAGAGGTTTGGATAGCAGAGTGAGGCTGTGATGTTTGTGGTTAGGCTGATGTCACCATGAGGCTGTGATGTCACTGGTGAAATTGGGATATCACAATAAAGCTGGAATATCAGAGGTGAGAGAGATGAGATAGTGAGATGACACTGGCGAGGCTAATATGTTAGTGGTAAACATATTACATAACAGTGACACTGATGAGGCTCTGATGTCAAAGGCTGTCTCTTATGTGGCAGTGATGTCAGTGTTCTGACTAATGTCAGTGTGATGCTGATGTCACAGTTGATGTTGTGCTGTCACTGGTGAGGTCGTGATGTCACACTGAGGCTGTGATGTCACTGTGAAGATTGTATATCACGGTGGGCTGTCATGTCCCCATGAGGAGATATCACTCTGGAAGCTGTGATGTCACCAAAGGCTGTGCTGTCAGTGGAAGACTGTTGTCACAATGAGGCTATGATATAACAGGTTTTCCTGTGGTGTCAGTGGGCAGGTTGTGAGGTCACGCGAGGCATTGATGTTGCAGTGAGGCTCTGATGTCAGGGCTGATTCATGAGATACAGCAAGTCTGTGACATCAGGAGTGATGCTTGGATTTCACAGTATGGTATAGACATCAGTGGTGGAGTCTGTGTAGTCACATCGAGGCTGTGATATCAGTGGTGATAGAACATCACATCACAGTTCAGCTGAGATTTCAGTGGTTAGGCTGTGATGTCAGAAGTGAGGCCGATGTCAGTGATGAGATATCACAGTGAGGCTGGGATGTTACTGGTGAGGCTGTGATGCCCAGAGAGGCTGTTGTGTCATTGTTGAGGCTGTCATGTGACCATGATCCTATGGTTGTTTGTGGTGTCAGTGATGCTATGATTTCAGAGATTAGCCTGTTATGTCACAGTGAGGCTGGTGATGTCAGAGGTGAGGTTGATGTTACAGCGAGTCTGTGATGTTAGAAATCAGGCTATAATTCTACAGAGAGGCTGTGATATCACTATGAGGCTGTGACATCACAGAGAGGTTTTGATGTCACAGTGAGGCTGTGAGGTCACTGTGAAAGATGCGATGCTGATAGCAAGGCTGATTTCACTATAGGCTGTGATGTAGCAGATGAGTTTATGATGTAAAGGTTAGACTTTGTGGACACAGTGAGGCTGTGAGGTCACTGTGAGACTGTGATATCTGTGGAAAGATTCATGTCACAATGAGGCAGTGATGTAACATGTGGAGTTGTGTTGTCACGTGTATGACGTCAAAGGCTATGATGTCACTACTGTGGCGTCATTCACTGTAAGCCTGTGCTATGTTTGGTGAGGCTGTGGTGTCATGGGAAGGATAGGTAGGATATCAGTGGGCAGCTGTGATGTCAAGTGTGGCAGCATGTCATAGTGTGGCTCTAATGTCACCATGAGCTGTGATGTTAGTGGCAAGACTGATGTCACAATGAGGCTATGATATAACAGTTGAGCCTGTGTTTGTGGTGTCAGTTTGCAGGTTGTGAGGTTACTGTGAGGCGTGATGTCAAAGTGAGGCTCTTAATCAGGGAGATTCTATGAGATGTCAGTGAGGCGTGTGATGTCAGGGGTGATGCTTTGATTTCCCAGTGAGGTTAGGATCCAAATGGTGAGGCTGTGCAGTCATACTGAGGCTGTGATGTCAGAGGAGAGGCTGTGATGTCACTGTGAGGCTGTGATCTTACCGTGAGGTTGTGACATCACAGTTTGGCTGTGATTTCAGTGGTTTGGGTGTGTTGCAGTTCACCTGCATGGTTGCTGATAAATGATCATACACATTCTTAAGGGAACAAGTTTACTTTCTTTTTTTTAACATTTTTATTATTATTTCCGCTCATACAAACTTAGTAGGTACACCGGTTCCTCCCTCCCTACTCTTCCCCCCGAACCACCTGCTCCCCCTCCCCTCACTCCTCCCTCCCCATCCCCCAGTGCCTCTCCCCAATCCCCGGAGAATTCTTTAATGTGCATGCCTGACGGCTCCTCTTCGATGACATACAAGGATCCAGTGGCATTTCCCTGAACCCTTTCCTGTATTCCCCTTAAGCAAGAAACACTACGTGGCTGTCAATACCTTGCCTCTAAGTACTTGGTGCCTTAGCAAATGCTAGACTTTGAGGGGTCAATAGTGTGTTGGACGTTGTGCAGGGCATGCAAAGTCCAATTATGATTGTCGGCCCTAACTTCTGTGGAGTATCTTGCATATCATTGCTCCTCCCATCCTTGTTGCTCTTAAAATCTTACGCCCCCCTCTCCGCAAATTTCCTGAGCTTCAGGAGGGGGAGAAATTAGGCTGGCCTAGTTGTAGGTGGTTGATATAGAGTCTCTGAAGTTCTGGATGTTTGTTGATTTCTTTGCAGTTTGCTGCTCCTGCAATGCCTTTCATCCATCCTGATGGGCATTGTATGTCACACCCTGGTCAGAGACAAAAAGCTGTTAAACTAGAATCTTGTTATAAGAGACATTCAAAGTTAGATATAATAAAAGGAAACCACAGTGAGGGAGGGGTCAATCCCTCATTTGCAAAATGGTTACTTTTTTTTGCCAGACTATATGCCCTCCCCTTCTGGTAAGATCATACCCTCAGTTGTAAATGATCAGGACGAAAGTCTGTAACAAAATCAGATGTCTCATTATTTACATGGTGTCTTGATGGAGGCTATTTCTCTGCTTAACATGGTCCCCTCTATCCTTGTATCTGATGTGGTCCTCCTACCCATCCTCCTGTTCATAATCCTGGTGTCATGGTAAGGCTAATTAGTACCAGGGTGAGGCTGTGATTTCACAATGTGGCTGTGAGCCACGATGAGGCTGTGATGTCACAGTGATTTGTGTCACAGTGCAGTTGTGAGGTCAGTGGTTGTTGTCTGTGATTTAATAACTAGACTGAGTGTAGATATAAGACTGAGATGTCGCATTGATGCTGTGATATAACTGGTGAGGCTGTGATTCCACAGTGAGGCTCTATTGACACAGTGTGACACACACTGTGACATCACAGTGAGGTTGTGATGGAAGTAATGACTGTGCTTCCACAGGGAGACAATTCATTGGTGAGGCTGTATTGTGACTTGTGAGGCTGCAATGTCACAGTGAGTTAATTGTGTCTCTAGGCTATGATATCACAGTGAGATTATGATTTATACATGAAGCTCTGTCAGTGATGCTTTAATGGCACGGTATGGCTGTGATGTCACAATGACGCTGTGATGTCACTGTGAGGTTGTGATGTCCTGAGGAATTGTGATGTCACAGTGAGATTGTGAAGGCAATAGCAACGCTGTGGTGTCATAGGGAGGCTGTCCTGTTTCTGTGAGAACGTAGGTCATTGGTGACGCTTGGTTCCAGACTGAGACTGTGGTGTCATAAGGAGTTGGGTTAGGTCATTTTTCAGTGAGCCTGTAGGTCAGTTGTGACCTGTGGTGCCATATGATGCTAGAAGGATGTCAGTGATGAGGTTGTGTGTCTCATCGAGACTATATTTCAGAGGTGAACCTGTGATGTCATAGTTATTGACATGTCACAGTGAGACTATAACCTCAGAGGTGAGGCTATGATGTCACAGTGAGGCTGTGTTGTTACCAGTGATGCTGTGATTCACAGTAAGACTGTGATTTGGGGGTGGTGTCATTAAAGTGGGATGTGATTTCGTGGTTAGGTTGTAATATCAGAATGAGGCTGATGTGGGTGATGAGAATTAATATCACAGTATCGTGATGTACAGTGAGGCCATGTCAGAAGTGTGTATGTGATGTCTCCTTCAGGCTATTAGTCAGTGGCAAGGCTGGTGTCACACGTGAGTTTTTGTTGTCACAGTGGAGCTGCTGATAGCACCGTCAGTTGTATGTTACAGTGAGGCTGTGAGGATGAAGTGTGGCTCTGATGTCACAGTGATGTTTCTGATGACACAGTGATGTTGTGATGTCATTGCAGAGGTTTGGATGGCATACTGGGGCTGTGATATTATTGTTGAGGTGATGTCACAATGAGGCTTTGATGTCACTGGTGAAGATGAGATGTCACAATAAGGCTGGAATGTCATAGTGAGTCTATGATGTCACTGGTGAGGCTATGATGTCAGTGGTGAATGTATTACATGACAGTGACCCTGGTGAAGCTGTGATGTCAAAGGCTGTGTTGTCACTGGGGTGGCAGTGATGTCAGTTGTGACTAATGTCAGTGGTGACGCTGATGTCACAGGTGAGGCTGGCTGTCATGGTGAAGGCCGTGATGTCACTGTGAAGCTATGTTCACTGTTAGGGTTGTTTGTCATTGTGGGCTGCCATGTGCCCATGAGGTTATATCACTCTGGTACTGTGATTTGCAGTGAGGCTATGATGTCAGTGGCAAGACTGATGTCACAATGAGGCTTGATGTAACAGGTGTTCCTCTGGTGTCTGTGGACGTTGTGAACACACTGTATGCTGCGATGTCCAGTGAGGCACTGATATCAGAGCTTTTTTTGTGAGATGGCAGTGAGGTGGTGATATCAGGGGTGATGCTGGATTTCACATCAATTTAGGACATCAGTGCTGAGGTTGTGCAGTCCACACTGAACTGTGATGTCATTGTGAGCTGGTGATGTCACAATGGAGGCTTTCAACTCACAGTTAGATTGTGATGGCAATGGCAAGGATGATGTCTCAGTGACTTTGTGATGTCACAGTGACTGTGATATCATTGTCAGGTGTAATTTCACAGTGAAGCTGTGAGGACACAGTGTGGCTATAATGTCACTCTGATGACACAGTGATGTTGTGATGTCACTGGAGAGATTTGATGGCACAGTGAGTATGTGATGTTAGTGGGGAGGCTGAGTCACAATGAGGCTGCAATGTTGGAATAAGGCTATAATGTCAGGATGGGATGATGTGATAGTGAGTCTATGATGTTACTGGTGAGACTATGATGTCAGTGGTGAATCTATTATGTGGCGTGATACTACTCGAGCTGTGATGTCAAGCTATGTGGTCACTGTTGTGGCATTGATGTTAGTGTTCTGACTTGTCTGTGGCAAGGCTGATGTCACAGGTGAGATTGTGCTGTCATTAATGAGGCCGTGATGACACACTGAGTCTGTGATGTCACTGTGAAGGTTGTTGTCACTGTGGTCTGTCATGTCACTGTGAGGTGATATCACTCTGAAACCTGTGATGTCATAGTGAGGTTGTGATGTCAGTGGCAAGACTGATGTCACAATGAGGCTATGATGTAACAGGTGAGCCTGTGTTGTCAATGGGTAGGCAGTGAGGTCACTGTGAGCCTGTGATGTCCAGTAAGCTCTGATGTCCGGGCTGATTCTATGAGATGTCAGTGAGGCTGTGATTTCAGCAATCATGCTTGGATTTAACAGTGAGGTTAGGACATCAGTAGTGAGGCCCTGCAGTCACACTGAGGCTGTTATGTCAGAGGAGAGGCTGTGATGTTACAGTGAGGTGTGATATCATAGTGATAATTATGACATCACAGTTCAGCAAGACTGATGCCACAATGAGGTTATGATATAACAGGTGAGCCTGTGGTGCCAGTGAATAGGCTGTGAGGTCACTGTGAGGCTATGATATCACAGCGAGGCTATGATGTTAGAGGTGATGATTTATGTTACAGTGATGCTTGGATGGCACAATATGCTGTGATGTGACAATGAGTCTGTGAAGTTACTGTGGAGGTTGCGATATCACTGGATATTGTGATGACACTGTGTTTCATTGAGAGCTGTCAGTTTCTGTGAGTCTGTGAGGTCAATGGTGAGCTGTGGTGCCTTAGTGAGGCTAGTTAGGATGTCAGTGATGAGGGTGTGATGTCGCAATGAGGCTATGATTTTAGGGGTTATCCTGTAATATCAAAGTGAGGCTGTAAAGAAATGAGGCTATAACCTCAGAGTTGATCTGTGTTGTAACACTTGGGCAATGATTTCAAGGTGAGCTTGTGATGTAATGTGAGTCTGTGATGCCACAGTGAGGCTGTGATTCAGTGAAGTGAGACAATGAAATCACAGTGAGGATGTGATTCAGTGGTTAGGCTGATTCAGAATGAGACTGAGTGAGTGATGACGATATGATGTCACAGTGAGGCTGGCATACACTGGTAAGGCTGTGAGCAACCTGATGCTTTGATGTCACCATGTGGCTGTGGTTTCACCATGAGCCCATGTTGTCACAGGGAGTGTTGATGTCATGGTGGAGGCTGTGAGTTCACATGGAGATTGTGATGTCAAAATGAGGTTATGATGTCAAATTGAGGCTGTGATATCACGTGAGGCTGTGATGTCACAGTGTCTATGACATCACAGAGAGTCATGCTGTCACAGTGGGGCTGTGAGGTCACTGTGGAATGTGCTGTCATTAGCAAGGCTGATTCCACAATGAGAATATAATGTAACAGTGAGTCTAGCCTGTGACTCACAGTGAGTTTGTGAGGTCACTATGAGGCTGTGATATCTATGGGAAGATTGATGTCATAAGAGGCTGTGATGCCACAGTGTGGTTTTGATGTCACATGAGCGTGTGATATAACAGTGTTGATGTGTTGACACATTGTGGCTGTGATGTCAAAGTGAGTTTGTGATTTCATATTGAATGTGATTTCACAGGGAGACTATGTCATGGGTGAGGCTGTATTTTCACTGTGAAGCTCTAGTGTCACAGAGAGTTTATTGTGTCAAACTGAGGTTGTGATGTCACAGTGAGGCTATGATGGCAGATGTGAAACTTTATGTTACAGTGATGCTTTTGTGCATGTGATGTTATCATGAGGCTATAATATCAGGGGCAAGGCAGATGTCACAGTGAGTTTTTGATGTCCCAGTAAAGTGGTGATGTCACTGTCAATTTGTAATGTCACAGTGAGGCTGTGATGTTACATAGACTCTGATGACACAGTGATGTTGTGATGTCAATGGAGTGGTTTGGATGGCACAGTGCTGTTAGTAGTTAGTGGTGAGGCTGATGTCACCATGAGCTGTGATGTCATTGGTAAAGGTGTGTTGTCACAATAGCCTGGAATGTCAATGGTGAGAAAGGTGTCATAGTGAGTGTATGATGTCAGGTGAGGCTGTGATGTCAAAGACTGTGTTGTCACTGGTGGGCACTGATGTCAGTGTTCTGACTAATGTCTGTGGCAATGCTGATGTCACACGTGAGACTATGCTGTCACTGGTGAGTCTGTGATGTCATGAGTTCTGTGATGTCACTGTGAAGGTTGTATGTCACTGTGGGTTGTGATGGCACTGTGAAGTGATATCATTCTGGAAGCTATGATGTCATGGGGAGACTGTGATGTCAGTGGCAAATTGATGCCACAATGAGGCTTTTGTAACACGTGAGCCTGTGTGTCAGTGGGCAGGTTGTGAGATTCTGTGAGACTGTGATTTCCCAGTGAGGCATGATGTCGGGCTGATTCTGTGAGAAGTCATTGAGGCTGTAATATCAGGGGTGATGCTTGGATTTCACAGTGAGGTTAGGATGTCAGTGGTGAGGCTGTTCAGTCACACTGATCTCTGATGTCAAAGGATAGGTTGTTGCCGGGTCCTCCAGCAGATAAAGTATGGGGTGCACTGATTCAGCCGGCTGCACCCTGGAGGTGAGCGAGATGGTGAGTGTCAGCAGTCCAACCCCTCTCACCACCGGGGAAAGATCACTAGGTCAGGAGACCTTTCAAAGCAGGATCTCACTTTATTGTATCAGGCAGCACTTGTATAGAGTTGGAGGAAGGCATGAGGTATAGGGATGGGGCGAGGTGTAAAGGCCTATAAGGTGTCACCAAGGAAGCAGTAACTAGGCAGAGGCTATTTTTTCCAGGAGTGTTGAGTCACCCTGATGCGGAAGTTGCAGGACAGAGACAGGTCGCCAAATTTTAGTCAGGCTCAGGAAGTTCCACCAAGCCTCAGGTCCAGCTCCATGAGGCCCAACATCTCCCCCTTTTGTTTCTGGGAAGAAAACAGAGGAACAGTTCTCAGGGTGGAACACTCCCTGGAGAGGATATAGTCATAGCCCTTTTTCTGGGCAAATATTTTAGATCCCTTGCTGGACCCAATGAGTCACCTTTTTATCCTGAGGGAAAACACATCCAATCCTCTTCCTGCAGTGAGGAGGGTGTCCAGTCCCCTCCAAGCCCCAGTTAGTGGTTCCCTCCATTTGACCCAACAGAGTTATACGTAATGGAGGAGGACCAGTTTCTGAAACGGAGGTAATTGGTGTTCTTTAGAAAAATTTAAAATATTTAGGGTAAATAGTGGTTTTTTTTTTAGTTGGTCATGGCGGGTAGGGATTAAGGGTTTGGAAAGGGGGTATTTGAAGAAAGGCTGACAAGATTTATAGATTTAAACAATTTTTAAAGATTTTTAATGGGCACTTGTGGTATTTATGTTTAGTTTTTTTTTTAATTGATATGGGTTAACTGGAAGTGTGGAATTCTGTAGTTTTTGTGACTGTGTTGTATTTAGTTGTGGAGGTCGATTTGTTAGTTAGAGTATTTTTTTGAGAGAATGTTTGGTAATTTTGATGGCCTTTGAGATGTTGGAGAAAAGTGGGGTTGGTTTTTTGTTTAAGTAGAGACTGGGCTTGATTATTAGGGGAGATATAATTTAATAGAGTTTTAACCAAGTTAAGTCACAAACTAATAACATAGATGCTGTTAGAGAACAGATTAAATGACTTTTGTTTTGTATTTAATGTAAGGACGACAGTAAATAGTTTTTTGAATTGTGTTGAGTTTTTGATTTTATGAATAACTGACTTAATGAGTGATGGTTTCTCGCCCTGTTTATGAGGAAGTAGACAACCATAGATGTTTTTAGCATCTCTCGTTGGTAAATATAGTGAGAAATTTAGAATTAGATTGAGACAGAAGATTTTGGGGGATTTTTATTTAGTTTAGTGAATGAATTTATTTATCTGTGGGACCACAGTGACAATTAACTCTATCTATAACTTTTTTAGTTATAATAATTTGGTTATTATTTTTTTGGAGCCAGGAAAAGTTTGCCAATTTGAAGTAAATGATAAGAGAATGGGGATTAGATCAAATAGTCGTGGAAACGTTTTTGTCTTTGATGTATAGTTAGTAATTTGGTTAGTTATAGAGTAAACTCTAGGAACCCCACCAATTGACGGTGAATCTATTGAAGGGGCTCACTCTCTTGAGCCAATGTGTAGTATATAATGTGGCTCTTCAAAAAACATAGGGGAAATGGGTAGGTCAGAGTCAAATTTTTTTAAGGCTGAAGTATTTATGGTCTGTTGGATTTTAGGCAAAACTGTTGGTGACGGGGGATAAGGGTCTTGAGAGGAGAGGTTAAGGCCTCTTAAAAGATTAAACAAGGGAGCCTTTTTTTTAATAGTGATGGGTATTTATGGCTTTATTTAGTTGATTTTTAAGGACCTTTTGGAGTTGGGGTAAGGTGTAAGAATTTGAATATGTAGTTGAGGTTTAGTAGGAGAAACAGTATTAAGAGATAATATAGAGTCTAGAATTTTAAAAGGAGGGACCTTTGAAATTTTTAGGAGTTATTTAAAATTATTTATTTGTAGATGGTTAGACATTAGTTAGTAATGTCCTGAAGACCGTGGGTGCACAGAGAGTCTAAAATAATATCATCCATATAAATATAAAAAAGAAATCAGAACGATTAATTAGGGAGGAAAATATGTAACATATAGTAATGGCATATAGGGGGGCTATTAGCCATGTCTTGGGGCGGTACGGTACACTTAACCTTAGGTCTGGCCCACTAAAATTAGTGGAGGGGATAGAGAAAGTAAATTTTTGTGTATGTCATCAGGGTGTAAGGGAATAGAGAAAAAGGATCTTTGATGCAATGATGGTTAGATAATGGGTCTTGGGAATGGCTGGATCTACAGGAGTCCCTCTGGGGGTTCTTAAAAGGCAATATCCTCTTATTTATTTATTTATAGTCCATGTAGGAGTCTTTAGGAACCATTAAACTTTTTAATGACCAAGACGGGAGGAGTTTTAGGGACTTGTTGAGGGTTGTACATGTCTTAAAGATAGTTGTTGTTTAGCCAGTATGTGGATTGTGTAACTTAAGGTAGGTAGAGTCCACTGTTCTACCCATATGGGGTTTTTAGGTGTTTATTGGATTTTAGGTACCTGAGGGTGAGCAGTGGCCTTTAGGATTGGGGGTGAACGGGGAGGGGTTGTCTAAATTTTTAAATAAGGATCGTCTCTATAGTTATGGTGGCTAGCTCTTTTCTTTTGTTTGTGTGTGTGTGTGTGTTGTGTTTTTTTATGAGTGGATTGTTTATCCACACCAAGTAGGGGATGGCCCGGCATCAGTCCCCATGACGGGGGAACTTTTTTTTTTTTTTTTTTTTTTTTATAATGGTGGTATGGTTAGCCCCTGTGTCAATGAGGAATTTAAAATTTTTTGTCAATCATTAAGCATTTTGGTTTAGGCCAGGACTAAAGGCACAATCCAATGAGCCTTAATTGTCCCTTTTCCCTTATTTAACGGGGCTGGAGAAAGCCCCTGGAGGAGTTTAAAGGCTTGCCTTTAAGGTTGAATTTGGACTTACAATCCTTGGCCCAATGAAATCCCTTTTTGTACCGGGGACGGGGGGGGGGTGGTAATAGGCGATGTTGTTTGGGGTTTTTAGTCTGTTGGGTCACTCTTTTTTAAATGGCATTCCTTGTTGCACCCAAAACATGATCGCCCTTTGTCTCCAGAGCCTGTTGAAGGGTACATACCAGGGCAGCCATATCCCTCTGGCAGGTGTTTTATAACACAGAGGCCATGGCCTGGCCTGATGTGAGGTATACCCCACATCTTTAGTAACTATAATCTACCACTTATGGATATGTTTTAGTCTAGCATAGGCCAGCTTATGATTGTTATTTATGTCTTTTCAGACGAGCATTTTGATAAATTGTTTATGCAAGGTCCAGGGGAAACTTTTGTTTATTTTTTTAACCCTTTTTATGAAGGTGGGTAGATCCTCGTGTGGCTTTTGTGTGATTCTTGTAATGGGGAGCTCAATTGGTCCTTCCTCTAGCTTCTTCTATGTAGCCAATCTTAGGGCCTGCACCTGATCCCGGTAAGGAACGGGAATAGCAGCCTGTTGGAGGCCGTGGAATACTGATCACTGAGCCGGAGAGCATCCCACAAGTAATCAGAATGGGGGTTGGCAGCCTGATTTTTTTCAGTCTGAGGGCGCCATTTATCATAGAAAGCTTCCCATTTTATAGACATGGTGCCAGGAAGATGGCTAAGTTTGTTTAATCCTGAGTAGTACAGTGTAGGTGAGCCAGGCCCTGGAGAATAGTCTCTGACCAAGGAGAGTTGGGCCATCCTCCGAGACAGCCTTTTTAATATCTTTTAAGTCATGAGCCTCTCGCAGATACCAGGCAACAGGGTGGTTGCCACCCAGGTTGATAATAACAGGAACGAGCTCAGCTGCTTGGCGTTCGGAGGGGGTGGATAGAGGGGTGGAAAAAAGCATTAGTTGGGAGGAATGAAGTATCTGAAGGAGGTGGACCCTTGGAGGGCCAGGGGCCACTTCTGAAAGGGTCTAGGGAGGGGTAAAAGAGTCAGATCGGCAGGGAGAACTCAGGCTAGATTTTAGTTTTGATTTTGTTTTCTTTTTGTCTTTGTTTTCACTATAGGTTTGAGCTTCTTTTTTTTTTTTCTCAGGGTCTGGGTGGAAAATAGCCCTTTAAAGCAGAAAGAATCGGAGGGCACCAAAGGGGGACCTCCCTTTTCTCTATTTGAGCTCTCTTAATCAAATTTTTCACTCGATCCCAGTGTTCTCGTAGCCACAGACCATCTTAGCAAACAGCCCCATGTTTGAAGGGCCTGACTATCAGTGAGATTAATGCCCCTACTTTTAACAGAACTTTTAAGGATTCTAGCTGGGTTTGGTTTGGACGAAGACTGTCCCATAAGTATGAGGGTACACTCACCTGCAGTCTTGTTGGCCCATCAGCATTCTTCTGTGGAGCGAATTCCACACATGGGCACCAGTCTGCTGGGTCCTCTGGCAGATAACATGTGGGGTTGCTGATCCAGTCAGCCATCACATCCAGCAGTGATGTCAGTGTTCTGACCAATGTCAGTGATAATACTGATGTCATAGTTGAGGCTGTGCTGTCAGTGGTGTGTCTGTATTTCACTGCAGGGCTGTGTTGCACAGTGAGGCTGTGATGAAACGTAAGACTATAAGGTCAGAGCCTTGAGGCTGTGAGTCACTGTATGGCTGTGTGTGCACGGTAGCCCATGATTTCACAAGGATTTGGTGATGTTACGTGGAGCTGTGAGGTGACAGTGAGACTGTGATGTCAGTGGCAAGGCTGATGTCCCAGTGAGGCTAAGAGTAGTGTGATGCTGTGATGTCACATTGAGGCTGTAATGTCAAAGTGAGGCTATTTCAGGGTGTGTATGTGATGTCACTATGAGGCTATTATGTCAGTGGCAAAGCTGATGATACAGTGCATTTGTGATGTCACAGTGAGGCTCTGATGTTACCATCAGGTTGTCATATCACAGCACAAGCTGTGAGGACACAGTGTGGCTTTGATGTCGCGGTGAGGCTCTGATGCCACAGTGATGTTGTGATGTCAGAGTAGGTTTTGATGGCACAGTTTGTCTGTGATTTAGTGGTGTTGCTGATGTCACAATGAGGCTGTGATGTCACTGGTGACAGAGTGATGTCACAATAAGGCTGAATGTCAGTCGGTGAGAAGAAGTGATAATAAGTTTACAATGTCACTGTTAAGGCTATGATATCAGTGGTGAACCTATTACTTGACAGTGACACTGGTGATTCTGTGATGTCAAAAGTTGTGTGTCCTGGTGTAGCAATGATGTCATTGTTCTGACTAATGTCTGTGGCTATGCTTGTGTCACAGGCTATGCAATTCTTCCATCATTTCTGCCATTGCCACTGCTCCACACTCCTCCCAGGAGTGGCCCAGACCCATGGCAGGCAGATTTCCGCTTTACTAACATTTTCTGTTGTCTTTCTATTTCTTCTCTCTGTGAATTTATCCTTTCCTGTGGTTTCATAAGGTCTTGGAAAGCAACTAGTCACTTTCTCAGTGGTGGATCCTTAAGGCTTGGTAGATGCAGAGAAGGATGGGACAAAGGGGGTGGGAAGCATCAACCTTTTAATCTCCTTCTACGGCTAGGAAAGCACTCCCATCCAAATCTGTGGGTCCCAAAATCCAAGGAGCTAAATTAAAGCTTCCTCCCAAATCTTCTAAGTCCTTTGGTTTCACTTTGATCCTATGTAAGTCTAGTAAAGCCTTAATGGCAGTTAGCTGGGGGGCCTTCTGATGGGGCAGTAATTACCCTTTATGGAGAGGAAAAGTTCCCTAATGAGCAGAGATGACAAGGCGAGAGAGCACAAAAATAAAAAGCAATGACTAGAACAAGGTGAAAGTGAAAACAACCCCTAAAGGGTAACCATGTCCAAGGAGATGTAGTGCAGAACATATGCAGAGGTGTTTTGGATCTAAATATCCTGTCCTTAGTGAGGGACTTCAGGGTTCTTTACTTCCTGGGCCATATGCCCCCAGGTCAAGATTGACAGACTGATAGCTCTTTCTCAATTCCGTGGGTGGTAGTGCATGGCTGTTCTTAGTTGGTGGAGTGATTTTTCTGGTTAATTGCGATACGAACAAGATCTGGTGTTCCAACATGGGGTGGTGCCACCTTTGGCATAGAAGAGACACCCACTCCTAAAGTTGGGTGAGTGGGCCCTTTGGTTTTGTGTTCCTGTGCTTATGGTGCCTGAAGGTGAGCAGGTGGCCCCTCCTCTTCCTCTTTCCTTGTTTGTCCATAATTGTGCTCTTAAGGTTAGTAACGCATAACCATCATAATGCGTAATGCATACCACTATGTGGCGAACTGTTCATGACAGTGACACTGGTACAGCTGTATGTAAAGGCTGTGTTGTCACTGGTGTGGTATGTATGTCAGTGTTCTCTAATGTCAAAGAGAGTGCTGATGTCATAGTGAGGCTTGCATGTCACTATGAGACTTTGGTGACTCCGTGTTTCTTTGTTGACACTGTGAGACCATGATGTCACAGGGAGTTGATGATGTCATAGTGGAGGCAGTGAGGTCACAGTGAGACTGTGATGTAGTGAGAAGGATGATATCACAGGGAGGCTATCATGTTAGTGGTAATGCTTTGAAGTCACACTGATCTGTGATGTCACAGTGAGGCTGTGTCAGAGGTGTGTATGTGGGTAACCAGGAGCTTATCATGTCAGTGGCAAGGTTGATGTCACAGAGATTTTGTGATATCACTGCAAGGCTGTGATTTCACTGTCAGTTGTAATGTCACAGCGAGGCTGTGAGGACACAGTGTGGCTATGATGTCACAGTGAGGCTCTGATGACACAGTGATGTTGTGACATCCCTGGAGAGGTTTGGATAGCAGAGTGAGGCTGTATGTTTGTGGTAGGCTGATGTCACCATGAGGCTGTATGTCACTGGTGAATTGGGATATCACAATAAAGCTGGAATATCAGAGGTGAGAGAATGAGATAGTGAGATGACACTGGCGAGGCTAATATGTTAGTGGTAACTATTACATAACAGTGACACTGATGCTCTGATGTCAAAGGCTGTCTTTATGTGGCAGTGATGTCAGTGTTCTGACTAATGTCAGTGGTGAGCTGAGTGGCACTGTGAAGTTTGTATGTCACTGTGGGCTGTCATGTCACCATGAGGTGATATCTCTCTGGAAGTGTGATGTCACAGTGAGGCTGTGATATCAGTGGCAAGAAGATGTCACAATGAATTTACAATGTAACAGATGAGCTGTGGTGTCAGTGGGCAGGCTGTGAGGTCACTGTGAGGGTGTGATGTCACATCGAGGCTCTGAATAAGGGCTGATTCTATGAGATCTCAGTGAGGCTGTGACATAGGGGTGATGCTTGGATTTCAGTGAGATTAGGACCTCGGTTGTGAGGCTGTGCAGTCAAATGAGGATGTGATGTCAGAGGAGACGCTATGATGTCACTGTAAGGTGGAGATATTATTGTGAGGTTATGATATCACTGGGAGCCTGTGATATTGGTAATAGACAATGACATCACAGTTTGGCTGAGATTTCAGTAGTTAGGCTCTTGTGTCATAGCGAGGTTAGGCAGGATGTCCTTGGTGTCATTGATGCTGTGATTTCAGAGTTTAATCTGTTATGTCACAGTGAGGCTGTGATGTCACTATGAAGCTGTGACATCACAGAGAGGTCATGATGTCACAGTGAGGCTGTGAAGTTACTGTGGAAAATGTGATGTCAGTGGCAAGGCTGATTTCACCATGATGCTATGATGTAACAGGATGTAACAGGTTAGAGTGTCAGGTCTCATGAGGCTGTGATGACAGTAAAGCTGTGTTGTAACAATGAGGCTGTCATGTCACAGTGCAGTGTGAGGTCAGTGTTTAGACTGTGATTTCAGAAGTGAGACTGATGAGGGAGATGGGATGAGATGTCGCATTGAGGCTTTGATTTCAGAGGTGAGCCTGTGATGTCATAGTGAGGCTGTCATGAAACATTGAGGATATAACGTCAGAGTTAAGGCTGTGATGTCACAATTGAGCATGATTTCAGAGGTGAGACAGTGATTTATAGTGAAGCTGTCATGACACAGTGAAGCTATAAACTCAGAGATGAGAGTGTGATATAACAGTGGGTCGTGTTGTCACAGTGATGTGAGTGGTCGAAACTAGACATCACAGTCAGGATGTGATTTCAGTGTTTAGGATGTGATATCACAGTGAATATCTGATGTCAGAAATGAGGCTAATATGCCAGAGTGAGGCTCTAATATCATGGTGAAGGGGTGATGTCAATATGGGGTTGTGACACCACAGAGAGGTTGTGATGTCACAGTAAGTTGTGAATTGACTGTGGAAGATGTGATGTCAGTGGTAAGGCTGATTTCACCATAAGGCTATGATGTAATAGGTGAATCTATGTTTGAACAGGATAGACTGTGTTGTCACACTGAGCCTGTGAGGTCACTGTGAGGCTGTGATATCAGTGGTGATAGACAATGCCATCACAGTTTGGCTGAGATTTCTGTGGTTAGCCTGTGATGTCACAAGTAAGGTTTATGACAGTGATGAAACTGTGATGCCACAGGGAGGCTGTGGTGTCACTATTGAGGCTGTCATGTGATCGTGAGTCTGAGATATCAACGATGAGTCTGTGGTGTCATAGTGAGGCTAGTCAGGATGTCCTTGGTGTCACTGATGCTATGATTTCAGAGTTTAGCCTGTTATGTCACAGTGAGGCTGTGATATCACTATGAGGCTGTGACATCACAGAGAGGTCGTGAAGTTACTGTGGAAAATGTGATGTCAGTGGCAAGGATGATTTCAAAAGAGTGTGAGGTCTCATTGAGGCTGTGATGTCACAGTGCAGTGTGAGGTCAGTGGTTAGACTGTGATTTCAGAAGTGAGACTGATGTAGGAGATGAGGATGAGATGTCACATTGAGGATTTGACTTCAGAGGTGAACCTGTGATGTCATAATGAGGCTGTCATGAAACACTGAGGTTATAATGTCAGAGTTAAGGCTGTGATGTCACAATTGGGCAATGATTTCAGAGGTGATCCAGTGATGTTATAGTGAAGCCGTCATGACACAGTGAGGTTATAAACTCAGAGGTGAGGATGTGATATAACAGTGGGTCTGTGTTGTTACCAGTTGCCATGATATCACAGGGAGCCTGTGATGTCAGTAGTTGAGACTATGACATCACAGGGATGTGATTTCAGTCGTTAGGCTGTGATGTAACAGTAAGTCTGTGATGTCAGAAATGAGGCTAAAATGCTACAGTGAGGCTGTGATATCATTGTGAGCTGTGATGTCACTGTGAGTTTGTGAGATCACAGAGAGGTTATGAGGTCACAGTGAGGCTGGGAGGTCACTGTGGAAGATGTGATGTCAGTGGTTAGGCTAATTTCACCATGAAGTATGATGTAACAGGTGAGTCTATGATGTAACAGGTTAGACTGTGAGATCACAGTGTGGCTGTGATATCTTGGGAAGATTGATGTCACAATGAGGCAGTGATGTAACATGTGAGGCTGTGGTCACTGTTTATGATATCAAAGGTGTCATTGCTGAGGCTGTCATGTCACTGAGAAGTGTCTATCTGTGGTGAAGCTTTGGTTCATGGTAAGGCTAATTGGATACCAGGGGTGAGGCTGTGATTTCACAATGGGGCTGTGAGCCACGATGAGGCTGTGAGTCACAGTGAGGTTGTGTCACAGTGCAGTTGTGAGGTCAGTGGTTTGTCTGTGATTTAATAACTGAGACTGATGTGAGATATAAGAATGAGATGTCGCATTGATGCTGTGATATAAATGGTGAGGCTGTGATTCCACAGTGAGGCTCTATTGACACAGTGTGACACACACTGTGACATCACAGTGAGGTTGTGATGGAAGTAATGACTGTGCTTCCACAGGGAGACAATGTCATTGGTGAGGCTGTATTGTGACTTGTGAGGCTGCAATGTCACAGTGAGTTTATTGTGTCAATCTGAGGCTATGATATCACAGTGAGATTATGATTTCATACATGAAATTGTGAAGGCAATAGCAACGCTGTGGTGTCATAGGGAAGCTGTCCTGTTTCTGTGAGAACGTGAGGTCATTGGTGACGCTGTGGTTCCAGACTGAGACTGTGGTGTCATAAGGAGTTAGGGATTAGGGTCATTTTTCAGTGAGCCTGTAAGGTCAGTTGTGAGCCTGTGGTGCCATAGTGATGCTAGGAAGGGTGTCAGTGATGAGGTTGTGATGTCTCATCGAGGCTATTATTTCAGAGGTGAACCTGTGATGTCATAGTTATGTGACATGTCACAGTGAGACTATAACCTCAGAGGTGAGGCTATGATGTCACATATGATTTCAGTGGTTAGGTTGTAATATCAGAATGAGGCTGATGTGGGTGATGAGAATATAATATCACAGTGATGCTGTGATGTCACAGTGAGGCCATGTCAGAAGTGTGTATGTGATGTCTCCTTCAGGCTATTATGTCAGTGGCAAGGCTGGTGTCACAGTGAGTTTTTGTTGTCAAAGTGAGGTCATCAGAGTGACATTATAGCCACACTGTGTCCTCACAGCTTCACTGTGAAATTACAACCTGACAATGATATCACAGCCTCACTGTGACATCACAAAGTCACTGAGACATCATCCTTGCCATTGCCATCACAATCTAACTGTGAGTTGAAAGCCTCCATTGTGACATCACCAGCTCACAATGACATCACAGTCTCAGTGTGACTGCACAACCTCAGCACTGATGTCCTAAATTGATTGTGAAATCCAAGCATCACCCCTGATATCACCACCTCACTGCCATCTCACAAAACCAGCTCTGATATCAGTGCCTCACTGAGACATCGCAGCATCACAGTGTGTTCACAACCTGTCCACAGACACCAGAGGAACACCTGTTACATCAAGCCTCATTGTGACATCAGTCTTGCCACTGACATCATAGCCTCACTGCAACATCACAGCTACCAGAGTGATATAACCTCATGGGCACATGGCAGCCCACAATGACAAACAACCCTAACAGTGACATCATAGCTTCACAGTGACATCACGGCCTTCACCATGACAGCACAGCCTCACCTGTGACATCAGCGTCACCACTGACATTAGTCACAACACTGACATCACTGCCACACCAGTGACAACACAGCCTTTGACATCACAGCTTCACCAGGGTCACTGTCATGTAATACATTCACCACTGACATCATAGCCTCACCAGTGACATCATAGACTCACTATGACATTCCAGCCTTATTGTGACATCTCATCTTCACCAGTGACATCAAAGCCTCATTGTGACATCAGCCTCAACAATAATATCACAGCCCCAGTATGCCATCCAAACCTCTGCAATGACATCACAACATCACTGTGTCATCAGAACATCACTGTGACATCAGAGCCACACTTCGTCCTCACAGCCTCACTGTAACATTACAACCTGACGGTGCTATCACAGCCTCACTGTGACAACAAAAACTCACTGTGACACCAGCCTTGCCACTGACATAATAGCCTGAAGGAGACATCACATACACACTTCTGACATGGCCTCACTGTGACATCACAGCATCACTGTGATATTATATTCTCATCACCCACATCAGCCTCATTCTGATATTACAACCTAACCACTGAAATCACATCCTCACTTTAATGTACTAGTCTCACTCCCCTAACATCACAGTCTTACTGTGATATCACAGCATCACTGGTAACAACACAGCCTCACTGTGACATCATAGCCTCACCTCTGAGGTTATAGTCTCACTGTGACATGTCACATAACTATGACATCACAGGTTCACCTCTGAAATAATAGTCTCGATGAGACATCACAACCTCATCACTGACATCCTTCCTAGCATCACTATGGCACCACAGGCTCACAACTGACCTAACAGGCTCACTGAAAAATGACCCTAATCCCTAACTCCTTATGACACCACAGTCTCAGTCTGGAACCACAGCGTCACCAATGACCTCACGTTCTCACAGAAACAGGACAGCCTCCCTATGACACCACAGCGTTGCTATTGCCTTCACAATCTCACTGTGACATCACAACTTCCTCAGTGACATCACAACCTCACAGTGACATCACAGCGTCATTGTGACATCACAGCCATACCGTGCCATTAAAGCATCACTGACAGAGCTTCATGTATGAAATCATAATCTCACTGTGATATCATAGCCTCAGATTGACACAATAAACTCACTGTGACATTGCAGCCTCACAAGTCACAATACAGCCTCACCAATGACATTGTCTCCCTGTGGAAGCACAGTCATTACTTCCATCACAACCTCACTGTGATGTCACAGTGTGTGTCACACTGTGTCAATAGAGCCTCACTGTGGAATCACAGCCTCACCAGTTATATCACAGCATCAATGCGACATCTCAGTCTTATATCTCACATCAGTCTCAGTTATTAAATCACAGACAAACCACTGACCTCACAACTGCACTGTGACACAACCTCACTGTGACATCACAGCCTCATCGTGGCTCACAGCCACATTGTGAAATCACAGCCTCACCCCTGGTATCCTAATTAGCCTTACCATGATACCAAAGCTTCACCACAGATAGACACTTCTCAGTGACATGACAGCCTCAGCAATGACAGCCTTTGATATCATAAACAGTGACACCACAGCCTCACATGTTACATCACTGCCTCATTGTGACATCAATCTTCCCAAGATATCACAGCCACACTGTGATCTCACAGTCTAACCTGTTACATCATAGACTCACCTGTTACATCATAGCTTCATGGTGAAATTAGCCTAACCACTGACATCACATCTTCCACAGTGACCTCCCAGCCTCACTGTGACCTCATAACCTCTCTGTGATCTCACAACCTCACAGTGACATCACAGCTTCACAATGATATCACAGCCTCACTGTAGCATTTTAGCCTCATTTCTGACATCACAGACTTACTGTTACATCACAGCCTAACCACTGAAATCACATCCTGACTGTGATGTCATAGTCTCAACTACTGACATTACAGGCTCCCTGTGATATCATGGCATCACTGGTAACAACACAGACCCACTGTTATATCACATCCTCACCTCTGAGTTTATAACCTCACTATGTCATGACGGCTTCACTATAACATCACTGGCTCACCTCTGAAATCATTGCCCAATTGTGACATCACAGCCTTAACTCTGACATTATAACCTCAGTGTTTCATGACAGCCTCACTATGACATCACAGGCTCACCTCTGAAATCAAAGCCTCAATGCGACATCTCATCCTCATCTCCCTCATCAGTCTCACTTCTGAAATCACAGTCTAAACACTGACCTCACACTGTACTGTGACATGACAGCCTCATTGTTACAACACAGCATTACTGTTACATCACAGCCTCAATGAGACCTGACACTCTAACCTGTTACATCCTGTTACATCATAGCATCATGGTGAAATCAGCCTTGCCACTGACATCACATTTTCCACAGTAACTTCACAGCCTCACTGTGACATCATGACCTCTCTGTGATGTCACAGCTTCATAGTGACATCACAGCCTCACTGTGACATAACAGACTAAACTCTGAAATCACAGCATCAATGACACCAAGGACATCCTGCCTAACCTCGCTATGACACAAGAGCCTAACTACTGAAATCTCAGCCAAACTGTGATGTCATTGTCTATTACCAATATCACAGGCTCCCAGTGATATCATAACCTCACAATAATATCTCCACCTTACAGTGACATCATAGCGTCTCCTCTGACATCACATCCTCATTGTGACTGCACAGCCTCACAACCGAGGTCCTAATCTCACTGAAATCCAAGCATCACCCCTGATGTCACAGCCTCACTGAGATCTCATAGAATCAGCCCTGATATCAGAGCCTCGATGTGACATCACACCCTCACAGTGACCTCACAGCCTGCCCACTGACACCACAGGCTCATCTGTTACATTGTAAATTCATTGTGACATCAGTCTTGCCACTGATATCACAGCCTCACTGTGACATCACGACTTCCAGAGAGATATCACCTCATGGTGACATGACAGCCCACAGTGACATACAAACTTCACAGTGCCAACCCAGCCTCACTGTCCCATCAGGGCCTAACCAGTGACAGCACAGCTCACCTGTGACATCAGTGTCGCCACTGACATTAGTCAGAAAACTGACATCAATGTCACACCAGAGACAACACAGCCTTTGACATCACAGCTTCATCATGGTCACTGTCATGTAATGGATTCACCACTGGCATCATTGTCCCCCTGTGAAAACACAGTCACTATTGACATCACAACCTCACTGTGATGTCACAGACACACTGCCCCAACACACATTCACTGTGATATCACGGTCTCACAACTGATAGGGTAGTCTTACCATGATATTACTGCCTCACTGGTGACACCACAGCCTCATGGTGACATCAAAATCTCACTGTGTCATCACAACATCATCAGTTATATCACATCATCAACACAACATCTCAGCCTCATCTTTCACATCAGTCTCACTTCTGAAATCATAGCCTTACCACTGACCTCACAGTTGCACTGTAACATCACAGCCTCACTGAGCCATTATACTTTCACTGTGACATCACAGCTTCACCATTGGTATCCTACCTAGCCTTACTATGAAACCACAGCTTCATCATATTTAGCATAAGCTCCCAGTGACATGACAGCATCAACAGTGACATCATAGCCTGTCACATCATAAACAGTGGCACCACACCCTCACATGTTGCATCACTGACTCATTGTACCTTCAATCTTCCCACAGATCTCACAACCTCACAGTGACCTCACAGGCTCAGTGTGACAACACAGTCTATCCTGTTCAAACAGACTCACCAGTTACATCATAGCCTCATGATGAAATCAGCCTTAACACTGGCATCGCATCTTCCACAGTCAACTCATAGCTTACTGTGACATCACAACCTCTCTGTGATTTCACAACCTAATAGTGACATCACACCTTCACCGTGATATTGCAGCATCACTCTAGCATATTAGCCTCATTCCTGACATCACAAACTCACTGTGACATCACAGCCTAACCATAGTGTATTAGTTAGGGTTCTCTAGAGTCACAGAATTCACAGAACAAATATATATATATAATATACATAGGAAATTTATTGAGTTGGCTTACAGATATGGCCGGGGTAGTCCAGCGAAGGCTGTCAGTAGCTAAGGTAGTTCCAACGATGGCTGCCAACAGCTAGCTGCTCAGTTCGGTAGTCAAGTAGGTGATGGCTAAAGGCTGGAGAACTCCTAGGGTCTTAGTCTAGTGGAAGGTCGAAGGAACCAAGCGGCCGGAAGGAAGAATGATTCTTAGCACAGCTGCAAGAAGGGATTTGTTCTCCTTGGTGGCTCCTTTTTATATGATGCAGTACGGGAGGATCCTTTGAGTTCTTTGGAGGTCCTGATAGGATCTAGGGTGGGTATAATCCTTCAAGTAGTCTCAGTTGATCCTTTCCAGACGTGGTCTCAGCCCAGCTTAGTTAATACCGGGTGTGTTAAGTTGACATCCAAGCTTAACTATCACAAGTCCACCCCGTGTCAACTTGACATCAAATCACATTTCCTTAGGCCATTAAAAATTCTCCAAATAAAACAGTAAGATTCATAGTTCCGCCTAACATACTATAGCTATCCACGTACAACTGCACATGCATTATTTTTACAAGATTAATGACAATGCCCCTTGAGAAATGCTTAGTCTTAGTGTCCCATAACACAATATCATAATATAGATTACAGCATTTCATTTCATAACTAAAGATTAACATTATATTACATTACATAAATATCTTCTTAGAGTATGTGCACATGCACAAGTCTATTCTTGACAGTCTAGACCAGAAGCACTCATGGCAATTATAATCCTCATTTCTGTAACTGGTTACATGGCCTTAGGTGGTATTTATAACTACCTTCTTCTACTACCCATTCTGTATTTCCTCCACCTTCATCAAGTACTTCTGCAGGTCTTGGCTCTTTACCTGGAGGGGTTATCCATACCTTCATTCCTGAAGGATCTGGACCATTTACTGTCTTTCCTGTGTTGGGTTGTTGTAAATTCCCATTGACCTTAATCACAAGACATGGCAATACCAAGAGACACCCTAGTGGATCTCCTACACTCCAGAAATATTCTTCTTTACCACCATTGTGAAGAACCAGTCCAATTTCTCCTTGGTGGTCTGGGTCAATCACCCCTCCTAACACTGTTATTCCTTTTTTAGCCTGTTGGCTCAAGGGCATCAGAAGTCCAAAATAACCAGGAGGAAGCCTTAGCTTCCAGTTCAAAAAATAGTTGCTGTGTCTCCTGGCAGAAGCATTCCCTGCTCTGGACTCAAAACTTCTAAGCCAGTAGAATACATGCTTGCAGGAACAGGAAGCAAAAATTTTCCTAATGGGTGACTAGGAGTGATAGTAAGAGGAGCTATTCCTGTTTCCACCCCTTAATTCCTGGTGGACCCGTGAATCCTGGCTATAGGAGACACAGTACCATATATTGGACACTGGTTTAAGGCATATACTGCCTTCTGGAGAATTCTGCCCCATCCCTCCAAACTATTACCACCTAATTGACGCTGTAATTGTGCCTTTAAAAGGCCATTCCACTGTTCTATCAAGCCAGCTGCTTCAAGATGGTGGGGAACATGGTGAGACCAATGAATCCCATGGTCATGTGCCCACTGCCGTACTTCTTTAGCTGTGAAATGAGTTCCCTTGTCAGAAGCAATGCTGTGTGGAATTCCATGATGGTGGATAAGGCATTCTGTAAGTCCCTGGATGGTAGTCTTGGCAGAAGCATGACGTGCAGGAAAGGCAAATCCATAACCAGAATAAGTGTCTATCCCAGTAAGAACAAACTGCTGCCCTTTCCATCTTGGAAGTGGTCCAATGTAGTCAACCTGCTACCACGTTGCTGGTTGGTCACCCCGAGGAATAGCTCCATATCTAGGACTCAGCGTTGGTCTCTGCTGCTGGCAGATTTGGCAATCAACAGCAGCTGTAGCCAGGTCAGTCTTGGTGAGTGGAAGTCCATGTTGTTGAGCACATGCATAACCTCCATCGGCCACCATGTCCACATTGCTCATGGGCCCATTGTGCAATGACAGGAATGGCTGGGGAAAGAGGCTGACTATCCACAGAACGGGTCATCTTATCCACCTGATTATTGAATGTTTCTTCTGCCAATGTCCTCTTTTGATGAGTATTTACATGAGACACAAATATCTTTGTGTCCTTTGCCCATTGGGAGAGATCTATCATCTGCTTCTTCCCCACATGTCTTTCTCACCAATTTTCCAATTATGTTCCTTCCAAGTCCCTGACCGTCCTGCCAAACCATTGGCTACAGCCCATGAATCAGTATACAGTCGCACATCTGGCCATTTTTCCTTCCAGGCAAAGTGTACAACCATGTGCACTGCCCGAAGTTCTGCCCACTGTGAAGATTTCCCTTCTCCATTGTCCTTTAGGGTTGTTGCAGAAAGGGGTTGCAGCACTACAGCTGTCCACTTCTGGGTGGCACCGGAATAGCGAGCAGAACCATCTGTGAACCAGGCCCTAGTCTTCTCTTCTTCAGTTAGCTGATCATAGGGTACACCCCAGGAGGCCATAGGTGCATGCTTAGGAACAGGCATTGCAACAGGTTGGGGAACTATAGGCATTTGGGCAACTTCTTCATGTAGCTTACTTGTGCCTTCAGGACCCGCTCGGGCCCTGTCTCGTATGTACCATTTCCATTTGATAATAGATTGCTGCTGTGCCCGTCCAACTTTATGGCTTGCTGGGTCAGATAACACCCAACTCATGATGGGTAACTCAGGTCGCATGGTAACTTGGTGGCCCATTGTCAGATGTTCAGTTTCCACTAAGGCCCAATAACAAGCCAAGAGTTGTTTCTCAAAAAGAGAGTAATTGTCTGTGGATGATGGCAAGGCCTTGGTCCAAAATCCCAAGGGTCTCTTCTGTGATTCACCTATGGGAGCCTGCCAGAGACTCCAAACAGCATCTCTATCTGCGACAGATACTTCCAATACCATTGGGTCTGCTGGATCATATGGTCCAAGTGGCAAGGCAGCCTGTACAGCATCTTGAACCTTCTGAAGAGCCTTCTCTTGTTCTGGGCCCCACTCAAAGTTGGTAGATTTCTGAGTTACTTGGTATATGGGCCTAAGTAACACACCCAAGTGAGGAATGTGCTGCCTCCAAAATCCAAACAGGCCCACTAAACGTTGTGCTTCTTTCTTAGTGGTGGGAGGAGCCAGGTATAACAACTTATCCTTTACCTTAGAGGGGATATCTCTACATGCCCCAAACCACTGAACTCCTAAAAATTTTACTGAAGTGGAAGGTCCTTGGATTTTGTTTGGATTTATTTCCCATCCTCTGTTGTGCATATGCCTTACCAACAAATCCAAAATGCTTGCTACTTCCTGCTCACTTGATCCAATCAGCATAATATCATCTATATAATGGACTAGTGTGATACCTTGTGGAAGAGACAAGCGATCAAGATCTCTGCGAACCAAGTCATGGCAAAGGGCTGGAGAATTAATATACCCTTGAGGTAACACTGTAAATGTATACTGCTGGCCTGTTGGTTCTGCCAACTCCTAAGTATATCTATTCCAATTATACATTCTGGCACTGGGGAAATAACCACTGGATGAGTTCGGGGACCTACTGTGAGTCGAACATTAGCCAAAACTCCATCAATCCCCTGACCTCCATATGCCCCTACTTTATACTGAAGGCAAATTGCTTCTGATGATCTTTATGAATAGGTATGGAGAAAAAAGCATTTGCAAGATCAATGGCTGCATACCAAGTACCAGTATTGATCTGCTCAAGCAATGAAACCACATCTGGTACAGCAGCTGCAATTGGAGTCACAACTTGATTAAGTTTGCGATAATCAACTGTCATTCTCCATGATCCATCTGTCTTCTGCACAGGCCAAATGGGAGAGTTAAAAGGAGAGGTGGTCGGAACCACCACCCCTGCATCCTTCAAGTCCTTTATGGTGGAACTAATTTCTGTAATTCCTCCAGGGATATGATACTGTTTCTGATTCACTATTTTCCTTGGTAGAGGCAATTCTAAAGGCTTCCATTTGGCCTTCCCAACCATAATGGCTCTTACTTCACATTTCAAGGAACCAATGTGAGGGTTCTGCCAACTCCTAAGTATATCTATTCCAATTATACATTCTGGCACTGGGGAAATAACCACTGGATGAGTTCGGGGACCTACTGGACCTACTGTGAGTCGAACATTAGCCAAAACTCCATCAATCCCCTGACCTCCATATGCCCCTACTTTAACTGGAGGGCCACTATGCTTTTTAGGGTCTCCTGGAATCAATGTCAACTCAGACTCACTATCTAGTAGACCCCGAAATGTCTGATTATTTCCTTTCCCGCAATGCACAGTTACTCTAGTGAAAGGCCTTAGGTCCCTTTGTGGAAGGACAGAAGAAAGCCTAATATTAAAGCTTTTCGCTATGGTATCAAGGTCCTTCCTTAAAGGGCCCGGCCTCCCCTTCATTCAAGGGATTCAGGATCTGTAAACTGTCTCAAGTCTGGAAATTGGTTTATAGGCTGTGATTCTCTGCTATTACAAGTCAAGGCAGCTTTTCCTTCATTTCTGTTAGAATTTTTCTGCTTGTACAGGTCAAATAAGAACTTTGTAGACTTCTTATCTATTTTACTTTTGGGGACACCATGGTTAATTAGCCAATGCCAAAGGTCTAAGCGAGTGAGACCCTCATAAGTACTGTTCTGTCTAGGCTGCACATTATGGTTAGTATGCTTACTTTGCCATTGGCGATTCAATTCTGTCACTTGGCCCCTACTACTCCTCGATCCACCTAGGCCCATTGAATTTAAGTCTTCCAACTGGGTGGTAGCATCTCCCATTGTTAGGTCTGGAACAAGGAGAAGAGCAATGATAGGAGCCTTCATATTTGGTGCTGCCCCCTCACCAATTTATTAAGTACATTTCTGGTAAAAGGCATGTCATCTGGATTCTCCCATTGAGAATTGGATTTTAAAGAACGTATCCAGTCAAGCATACCAATTTCTCTGAGCCTCTTAATCCCATTGTCAACATTAAACCAAGGAATGTCTGGAATCTCCAGTGCCTTCTCAGAAAGCTAAACTTTAATAAATAATTCAGCTGTCTACCCAAATAAACTCTTGGTACCATTTTTAACTCTGTGTGTAGCAGTGATAAACCTAGAATCTCTACTGAATGGGCCCATTTCTGTGAACTCACTTTTATCCAATTTTATGCTCCTTCCACCAGTATCCCACAGCCTTACAATCCATTCCCAGGGGTATTCCCCGGATTGCTGCTTAAACATGTTAGAAAAGTCATGGAGTTCTTTAAGGGTATAGCATACCTCCTCATGGACCACACTTTGTATTTCACCTTTAGGAGCCTGTTTAGCCATGAACCTAGTTATAGGCCTGGAAGCAATCACAGGTGCGCATGATGTAACTTCAGTATTTACTCATGGCAAAGGTGAAAACAGCACTTTTGTAAAGTGTGGGTGTGGGGATTCATTCTCTGCTAAGGGTGGGGAGACCATTTCCTCAGGTGGAATAAATGCACCAGAAGTTGAGGTTCAGCGTCCTCGTCCTCATCATCAGTTTGGTCTTCCCACACATTAGCATCCCACTTTTCAGGATCCCACTCTACGAATCAGCACTTTTACTTTAACCGCCAACACCTTTCGAGGCTGGGAATTTAATTTACGTTGTAACTCAGCCACTCTAATAATCAAAGTTTGGGTTTGATTTTCAACAATTCGAGCCCTATTGCTACTGGAAGGAAGATTCTCTTCTAGGGCACACATAGAAACTTCTAAGTTGTTTATGCGCTTTATGTGTTGGATATTTTCCTCGCTGAGATCTTCCTTTTCCATTTGTAGTTTAATGAGAGATGCTAGGAACAACCAGCCAGCATTATAATTTTCCTTATTCTTACTCATTTTTTGTAAAGTTTCATATACGGAATCACTGAGCTTCCCAATCCTCACAAGAGGGGCATAAAGACTGTCCAACACACCCACTTTTACTAGTTATAGAAACAGTTCACTCCAAACAGTGTCCTCCATGCCACTAGGGGAGTCTTTAGCCACTGGCACTGGGTCAACAAGCCAGCTCTAGAAAACACAAAACTTGCCAGTAAAATTCATTCTTACAATTCTGCTTCTCTAGAACCACTTCTGGTGCCAATTTCTGTATTAGTTAGGGTTCTCTAGAGTCACAGAATTCACAGAACAAATATATATATATATATAGAATATACATAGGAAATTTATTGAGTTGGCTTACAGATATGGCCGAGGTAGTCCAGCGAAGGCTGTCAGTAGCTGAGGTAGTTCCAACGATGGCTGCCAACAGCTAGCTGCTCAGTTCGGTAGTTAAGTAGGTGATGGCTAAAGGCTGGAGAACTCCTAGAGTCTTAGTCTAGTGGAAGGTCAAAGGAACCGAGCGGCCAGAAGGAAGAACAATTCCTAGCACAGCTGCAAGAAGGGATCTGTTCTCCTTGGTGGCTCCTTTTTATATGATGCAGTACTGAGAGGATCCTTTGAGTTCTTTGGAGGTCCTGATAGGATCTAGGGTGGGTATAATCCTTCAAGTAGTCTCAGTTGATCCTTTCCAGATGTGGTCTCAGCCCAGCTTAGTTAATACCGGGTGTGTCAAGTTGACATCCAAGCTTAACTATCACACATAGAAATCACATCCTGACTGTGATATCATAGACTCGACCACTTACATCACAGGCTTACTGTGATATCACATATCGCTGGTGGCAACACAGACCCACTATTATATCACACTCTCACCTCTGAGTTTATAGCCTTACTGAGTCATCATGGCCTCATCCTGACATCAGAGCATCGCTGTGACATCACAGCTTTACTGTGACATCTCAGCCTCAGGTTGACACAATAAACGTTCTGTGACATTAGAACCCATCAGTGAAAATTCAGCCTTACCAACTGAATAGTCTCCCTGTGAAAGCACAGTCACTACTAACATAAAAACCTCATTGTGACATCACAACCTCACTGTAACATCACAGCTACACTGTGCCCATACAGCTTAACTGTGTTATCACAGCCTAACCACTGACATCACAACTGCATGGTAACAGCAAAGCCTCACTGTGATATCATATCACAGCATCATGGTGATATCAAAGCCACACTCTGACATTACAGCTTCACCACTTGTATCCTGCTTAGCCTTACCATGACACCACAGCCTCAAAACATATAGCACAGGCTCACAGTGATGTGACAGCCACAGCAATGATAGCCTTTCACATCATAAATAGTGACATGACAGCCTTACATGTCTATCAGCACTGATATCACAGCCTCATTGTGATATTACAACCTCACGGTAACATAACAGCCTCACAGTTACATCACAGCCTCTCCTCTGACATCACAGCCTCAGTGTGAATGCACAGCCTCACCACTGATGTTTTAACCTCACTATGAAATATAAGCATTATCCTTGACATCACAGCCTCACTGACATCTCATAGAATCTGACATCAGAGTCTAACTGTGATATCACAGCATGACAATGATCCCACAATATGCCCATTGAAACTATAGGAACACCTGTTACACCATGGCCTCAAAATGACATCAGCCTTGCCACTGACATGAGAACCTTACTGACATCCCAACTTCCAGAGTGACATCACCTCATGGTGACATGACAGCCTCACTGTGACATCACAACCTCTCTGTGAAGTCACAGCCTAACAGTGACATCATAGCTTCACAGTGATATCACAGTCTGTGACATTATAGCCCCATTTCTGACATCACGCCTCACTGTGACATCATAGCCTCACTTCTGACATCACAGCCTCACTGTGAAATAGCAGGCTAACCTCTGAAATCATAGCATCAGTGACACCACGGACATCCTGCCTAGCTTCATTATGACACCACAGCCTCATCGCTGATATATCAGGCTCACTGTCATATGACAGCCTCAACAGTGACATCACAGCCTTGATGTGGCACCACAGCCTCACCAGTAGCATCCCAGCTTCACTGTGAAATCTAAGCCTCATCAGGTATACTTCAGATATCACAGCCTAATCACTGAAATCACCTCTTCACTGTGATGTCATAGTCTTGCTCCACTGACATCACAGCCTAACTATGATATGACGGCATCACTTGTGACAACACATTCTCACTGTGACATCATAGAGTCAAATCTGAGGATATAGCCTCACTGTGACATCACAGCATCACTGTGACATCACAGACTCACTTCTGGAATCATAGCCTCATTAAAACATCACACCCTCATTACTGACATCCTATCTAGCCTCATTATGACACCACAGCTTTACCACTGACTTCACGGGCTCACTGAAACATGACTGCCTCTCTGTGACACAACAGTGTCAGTATTAAAATCCCAACCTCACTGTGACATCACAACTTCCCCAGTGACATCACAACTTCAGTGATATCACAGCCTCATTGTGACATCAAAGCCATTCACTGATATCAAAGTATCACTGTGACATAAAACTTCACCCCTGATATCACAGCCTCACTGTGAAATCACAGCCTCACCAATGACAGCACAGCCTCACTTGTGACACCAGTGATGCCACTGAAGTTAGTCTGAACACTAACATCAATGCCACACCGTACAACACAGCCTTTGACATCGCAGCCTCACCAGTGTCAATGTCACATAATAGGATCACCAGCGACATCAAAGCCTCACAAGAGACATCATATCTCACTATGACCTCTTTGTCACCACTGACATTCCAGCATTATTGTGACATCACACCTTCACCAGTGATATGACTGACTCATTGTGACATCAGACTCAGCACTAACATCACAGCCTCACTGTGTCTTTAAAACCTCTCCAGTGACACCACATCTCTGTGCCTTCTCAGCCTCACTCTAACATCATAGCACACTGTGTCCTCACAGCCTCACTGTAACATTACAAACTGACAATGCCATCACAGCCTCACTGTGACATCACAAACTCATTGTGATAACAGCCTTGCCACTATCATAATTGCCTCTTGGAGACAACACATACACACTTCTGACATAGAATCACTGTGACATCACAACCTCAATGTGACTTCACAGCATCACCACTGACAAAATATCCTCACTGTGACATCAGCCTTGCTACTGAAACCACAGTCTCACTGTGACCTCATAGCCTCCACCATGACATCACCAACTCCCTGTGACATCATGAGCTCACCGTAACACCACAGACACATGGTAAAATCAAAGCCTCTTAGTAGCATCACAGCCCCAACAGTGAAATTCCAGCCTCACTGTGATATCATACCCTCACCGCTCATATCAGACTCATTCTGATATCATGGCCTAACCACTGAAATCACATCCTTACTGTGATGTCATCATATGGCTCAACTGAAATCACAGCCTCACTGAGATATCACAGCATTACTGGTGACAACCCAGCCTCATTGTGACATCACAACCTTACTGCTGAGCTTTTAGCCTCACTGTGACATGACAGCCTCACTATGACATCACAGGCTCTCCACTGAAATCATAGCCTCAATGCGATATAACACCGTCATCACTGACATGCTTACCTATCCTCTCTATGACACTACAGCTTTCACCACTTAACTCACAGGCTCACTGAAACATGACAGCCTCCCTGTGACACCACAGTGTCGCTATTGACATCACAACCTCACCGTGACATTACAACATCCCAAGTGATATCACAACCTCACAGTGACATCACAACCCATACTTTGCCATCAAATCATCATTGTGGCATCAGTCTCACTTCTGAAACCACAGCCTAACTACTGACCTCAGAGCTGTACTGTGACATCACAGCATCACCACTGACATAATACCCTCACTGTGACATCAGCCTTGCCACTGACATCACACTCTCACTGTGACTTCAGAGCTTCCACCATGATATCACCAACTCGCTGTGACATCACAGACTCAAGGTGACACCACAGCCACATGGTGGAATCACAGCCTCACAGTGACATCACAACCTCAACTCGGAGGTTGTAGCCTCACTGTGACATAACAGCCTCACTATGACATCATAGGCTCACTTCTGAAATCATAGCCTTAATACGACATCACACCCTCATCACCAACATCCTATCTAGCATCACTAGGACACCACCGCCTCACAACTGATGCTCAGTGAAACATGAAAGCCTGTGATGCCAGTGTTGCTATTGAAACAACCTCATTGTGACATCACAACTTCCCCAGTTACATTACAATCTCACAGTGACATCACAGACTCTTTGTGACACCACAGTCATAACATGCCATGAAAGCATCACTGTGACATGAAGCTTTATCTCTCACATCACAGCCTCACTGTGACATCCCAGCCTCAGTTTGACTCTATAAACTCACTGTGACATTAGAGCCTCACCAAAGGAATATGCACTAATATCACAACCTTACTTTGACATCAAAACTTCACTGTGACATCACAGACCCACTGTGCCAGCACAGCCACACTGTGACACCACAGTGTCACTACTATTAAGAAAGGCTCACTGTGATTACAGTCTCACCAGTGACACTGCAACCTCATAGTGACATCATAACGTAACTGTGGTATCACAGCCTCACAGTGATATTGCGACCACATTGTGACATCACAGCCTCAGCACTGGTATCCTAACTAGCCTTACCATGACACCACAGACTCACTAGAGGTAGCACAGGCTCAGTGACATGACAGCCTCATCAATAACATCATAGACTTTCACATCATAAACAGTGACATCACAGCCACACAGGTTACATCACTGCTTCATTGTGACACCAATCTTCCCTAAGATATCACAGCCTTGCAATGACCTCACAGCCTCACTATGACCTCTCAGTCTAACTTGATACATCATAGATTAACCTGTTACATAACAGCCTAACAGTAAAATTAGCCTTGCCAATGACATCACATCTTCCTCATTGACCCAACAGCCTCACTGTGACATCACAACATCTCTGTGATGTCACAGACTCATAGTGACATCCCAGCTTCACAGTGATAACACAGCCCCACTGTGGCATTATAGCCTCATTTCTGACATCACAGCCTCACAATGATATCAGACTCACCTTTTTTTTTCCTTTGTATGTTAAGTCCAAATCTTTTTTTAATTAATACATTTTTATTGTTATTTCAGCTCATACAAACTTAATAGGTACACCAGTTCCCTCCCTCCCTCCTCCCCCCTCTGTACCCCCTGCTCCCCCTCCCCACTCCTTCCATTCCCATCCCCCAGTGCCTCCTGCCCCAATTCCCAGAGAGTCCTTTCTTGTGCATGCCTGATTTTCCTTTGGGCCCTCCTCTCTGATGACGTACAAGGACCCAGTGGCCTTTCCCTGAACACTTTCCCGTGGCCCCTTAGGTATAGGAAAGGAACACTGCTGTGGCTGCCAATCCTTTGCCTCCAAGGATCTTGGTGCCTTTAGCAGATGCTAGACTTTGTTAGGTCAACAGTGTGTTGGACAATGTGCAGGGCATGCAAAGTCCAATTATAATTGCTTCAGCCCTAACTAGTATGGAGTATCTTACGTATCATTGCTCCTCCATTCCTTTTGCTCTTACACTCATACCGCCCCCTTTTCCGCAAATTTCCCTGAGCTTCAAGATGGGGAGAGATTAAGCTGGCCTAGTTCTCAGTGCTTGATATAGAGTCTTGAAGTTCTGGATTGTGGTTTGTTGATTTTCTTTTGCAGTTTTGCTGCTCCTGCAATGCCCTTCACTCCATCCTGGTGGGCATTGTATGCTACCCCCTGGCCAGAGACAAAAAGCTGTTAAACTAGAGTCTTGTGATAAAAGCACATTCAAAGGTAGATGTAATAAAAGTGGGAAACCACAGTGAGGGAGGGGTCTATCATCCATTTGCAAAATGGTTACTTTTTATCTGCCAGACTACATGCCCTCCTCTTCTGGTGAGATCATACCCCCTCAGTAGTAAATGATCAGGAACAAAAGTCTGTGAACTTAATCAGATGCCTCATTATTTATTTGGGTCTTTGATGGAGGCCTATTTTCTCTGCTGTAACATGGTCCCTTCTCTCCTTGTTTCTGGTGTGGCCCTCCTACCCCATCCCTCCTGTTCATAATCCTTGCAATTACTGTCTCTAGGTGGGCTGGGTGGGTTTTATACTAGGAGCCACCTATTAGGGAGTACATACGGCACTTAATTTTCTCGGTCTGGGATACTTCACTTAATATAATTGTTTCTAATGACATCCATTTCCCGGCATATTCCAGTAATTCATCATTTTTGATGGCTGAGTAGTACTCCATTGTGTAGATGTACCACAGTTTCCTTATCCACTCGTCAACTGTTGGACATTTGGATTGATTCCATGATTTTGCTATTGTAAACAGTGCTGCTATGAACATGGTCATGCTTGTGCTATCAAGGTGAATTTTTGCTGTATGGGGAGTTATTCCCAGAAGTGGAATACCAGGGTCATAAGGCATTTCAATCTTTAATTTCTTTAAGAATCTCCAGATGGCTCGCCAGAGTGGTTGTATGAGCCTGCATTCCCACCAGCAATGTAGGAGAGTTTCCCTCTCTCCACATCCTCTCCAGCATTTGTTGTTGTTTGTATTGTGGATTTTTGCAACCCTGACCGGGGTGAGATGATATCTCAGGGAAGTTTTGATTTGCATTTCCCTGATGGCTAAGGAAGTGGAGCATTTTTTAAGGTATCTGTTAGACATTTTAATTTCATGCCTGGTAAAGTTTCTTTTAAGTTCCAGGGCCCATTATTTAATTGGGTCATTAGTTTCCTTGGTGTTTAGTTTTCTAAGTTCCTTGTGCACTCTGGATAGTAGAGCTCTATCAGATATGTGGTTAGTGAAGATTTTCTCCCATTCTGTGGGTTGCCTTTGAGCTCGTGTTACAATCTCTTTGTCTGAACAGAAGCTCTTTAATTTCACAAGATCCCAAATGTTGAGAGTTGGTAGTAGTGACTGTGCCATTGGATGTCCTTTTAGGAACTGTTGGCCTAGCCCAATCAGCTCGAGGGAGTTCCCTATCCTTTCAACTATGGTTTTTATAGTCTCTGGCCTGATATCAAGGTCCTTGATCCATTTGGAATTAAGTCTTGTACATGGTGTCAAGTACGGGTCCAGGTTTAATCTTCTGCATGTGGAGATCCAGATTTGCCAGCACCATTTGCTGAAGATGCTGTTCTTTTTCCATTGGATACTTTGGGCCCCTTTGTCAAAGACCAAATGGCTGTAACTTTGTGGGCTTATATCTGGGTCTTCAATCCTTATCCATTGATCTGTGTGTCTATTTTGGAGTCAGTACCAGGCTGTCTTTATAACTATGGATTTGTAGTATAGACTTAGGTTTGGTATGTCAATACCTCCAGCAGTGTTTTTGTTACTCAGGATTGTTTTTGCTATCCTGTGTCTTTTGTGCCTCCATATGAACTTTGAGATTGTTTGGTCAATTTCTTTGAAGAATTGCTTTGGGATTTTGATTGGTATAGCATTGAATCTGTATATTGCCTTTGGTAGGATGGTCATTTTTACGATGTTGATTCTGCCAATCCAGGAACAAGGGAGGTCGTTCCAACTTCTGGTGTCTTCTGCTATTTCTTTCTTTAGGGTTTTAAAGTTTTCATTGTAAAGGTCTTTTACCTCCTTAGTTAGGTTTATACCCAGGTATTTCATTTTTTAGGGGCTATAGTAAATGGGATTGTTTCTCTCAAGGCTTTTTCACTTCTTTCATTCTGGGCATATAGGAAGGCCTCTGATTTTTGCACATTTATTTTGTATCTTGCCACCCTGCTGAACTTCTCAATTAGTTGCAGGAGCTTCCTGGTGGAGTTTTTGGGATCACTCAGATATAAGATCATGTCATCTGCAAATAGGGATAGTTTGACTTCTTCCTTGCTGATTTGAATCCCTCTTATGTCCCTTTCTTGTCTTATGGCTTCAGCTAAGACTTCAAGTACAATATTGAATAGAAGTGGTGAGAGTGGACAGCCTTGTCTAGTTCCTGATCAAAGTGGGTATGCTTCCAATTGTTCGCAATTGAGCATAATCCTTGCTGTGGGCTTGTTGTATACAGCTTTTATTATATTGATAAAGGTTCCTTCCATTCCTACTATCTCTAGCGTTTTGATAATAAAAGGCTATTGGATCTTGTCAAAAGCTTTTTCTGCATCTATCGAGAGTATCATGTGGTCTTGTACTTTGGACTGGTTTACATGATGAATTACATTTATTGATTTACGTATGTTGAACCAACCTTGTGTGCCAGGGATGAAGCCTACTTGGTCCCTGTGAATGATCTTTTTAATATGTTTTTGAATCCGATTTGCTAAGACTTTGTTGAGAATCTTTGCGTCTGTATTCATCAGAGAGATCGGCCTATAGTTTTCTTTTTTAAGTGAATCTTTATTAGGTTTTGGGATTAAGACGATATTAGCTTCATAGAAGGAATTTGGTAGTGTTCTTTCCTTTGCTATTTGATGGAACAGTTTAAGGAGTATTGGTATTATTAACTCCTTAAATGTCTGGTAGAACTCTGTGCTGAATCCATCTGGTCCAGGACATTTTTTGGTGGGAAGATTCAAGATTATTTCCTCAATTTCCTTATATGTTATAGGACTATTTAAATAATTCACAACTTCCTGATTCAATTTAGGTAAGTTGTGTTTACTTAGAAATTCATCCATCTCTTTTGTGTTGTCAAACTTCACAGAGTATAAGTTTTTGAAATATGATGTTATAATTCTCTGGATTTCTTGGGTATCAGTAGTGATAACTCCATGTTCATTTCTGATTTTGTTAATTTGGGTTTTCTCTCTCCTGCTTTTGGTTAATTTAGCTAGGGGTGTATCAATCTTATTGATTTTTTCAAAGAACCAGCTTTTTGACTGGTTGATTTCGTCTATCGTTTTCTTAGGCTCGATTTCAGATATTTCTCCCTTTATTTTGCTAATCTCCTCTCTTCTACTACTTTTGGGATCAGATTGCTCTAGTTTCTCTAAAGCTTTAAGCTGCATTGTTAAGTTGTTTGTTTCTGATGTTTCCATTTTTTTGATGTAGGCATTAAGAGCTATGAACTTACCTCTTAGAACAGCTTTCATTGTGTCCCAGAGATTTTGGTAAGTTGTATTTTCATTATCATTCACTTTCAGGAAATCTTGAATTTCCTTTTTAATTTCTTCCTGAATCCAGTTCTCATTCAGCATCATATTGTTAAGTTTCCAGGAGTTAGTGTATTATCTCTTGTTTGTTGTGTTGTGGATGTCCAGCTTTAGGCCGTGGTGGTCTGATAGGGCAAAGGTAAGAATTTCAACTTTCTTGTATATGTGTAGGTTCGTGTTGTGGCCCAGTATGTGATCTATTTTGGAGAAAGTTCCGTGTGCTGCTGAGAAAAATGTGTATTCTTTGGTGTGTGGGTGAAAAGTTTGATAGTTATCTGTAAGGTCCATTTCTTTCAGGGTTTGATTAAGTTCCAAAGTGTCTCTGTTAAGCTTTTGACCTGTTGATCTATCCCATGTTGAGAGGGCGGTGTTGAAGTCCCCAAGAATTATCGTTTGGGGGTTGATTTCTTGCTTTAAACGCTGTAGGGTTTTCTTAATGAATGTGGAGGGGCCCGTATTGGGTGCATATATGTTCAGTATTGTGAAGTCTTCCTGGTGAATTGTACCTGTGACTAAAATGTAGTATCCATCCGTGTCTCTTATAATTTTCTTTGGTTTGAAGTCCACTTTGTCTGATAGCATAATGGCTACCCCTTCCTGTTTTCTGCTTCCATTTGCTTGTAGAATTGTTGACCAGCCTTTTATTTTTAGAGCGTGCCTATCTTTTGTGGTGAGATGGGTTTCCTGCAGGCAGCAGATTGATGGATTGTGATTTTTAATTCAAGTTTGTAATCTGTGTCTCTTGATCGGTGAATTAATTCCATTAACATTTAGTGTTATAATGGAGGAACTATTTTTAATTCCAGACATTTATTATGTTTAGTAGTTTTTATAAGTATATTCTTCACTTTTAATGGTGTTATATTTGCCTTCTGTTCTCCTGGATATGCCTGTTTTTTTCTTCACACTTGAGTATCATTTCTAGAATTTTTTGAAGGCCTGCTTTGGTAGACATATATCCCTTCACGTTGTCTTTGTGCTGGAAAATTTTTCTTTCTCCCTCAATCATGACTGATAGTTTTGCAGGGTAAATCAGCCTGGGTTGACATTTTTGCTCATTCAATACTTGAAGTATGTCTCTCCAAGCTCTTCCTGCTTTTACTGTTTCGACTGAGAAGTCGTTTGTTATTTTAATAGGTTTACCTTTAAAAGTGACTTGTTCTTTCTCCTTGAAGCTCTCAGCACCAGTTCTTTATCTTGAATATGGAGTGTTTTAACTATTATTTGCTGTGGTGTGCTTCTGTTTTGGTCGTATCTGTTCGGGGTGCGGAATGCCTCTTGTATATGGATGGGCCTCTCTTTTTTTAGATGAGGAAAGTTTTCCTTGATGATCATTTGAAAAATTTCCTCAGGGGTGGTATTTTGAGATTCTTGCTCTGGTATTCCTTGAATACGCATGTTAGGCTTCTTCAGGGTGTCCCATATCTCTTGGATATTTCTCTCAAGTATCTTTTTGGCTTTAACAACCTCTTCCATTGAGCTGGTTAGTACTCCCACTTTATCTTCAAGGTCTGAAATTCTGTTTTCTGCTTTGTTAGTTCTGTTGATAAGACTCTCTGTGGAGTTCTGGGTTGAAGATAACTTGTCTTGTAGCTCAGTTTTAAACTCTGCTTGAGTCTGTTTTAACTGCTCTATGCCAGTTTTTGTTTCTTGCACTGTTTTTCTCAACTTCTCCAAATGTCTGTTGTGTTCCTCTTCAAAGCGATTGATTCGATTATGTAATTCCTCCCGGATTTCCTCTTTCATAGTATTGAACATGGTAATGATCATATTTTGAAAGTCGTTATCCTGGGTCAGGCTTTCTTGGCCTTTTTCTGCAGGTTTTTTCTGGTTGGAGTCTAACATTATGGGATTAATTTCTTCAGTGGGAAATTTGTTTACTTGAGTGTTGCTTCTCATGGATTTGCACTTTGACTTTGGCATTGTCATTTTAACTCTTAAGATCTTTCAATTTCACTAAACTGAATTATTTTGCCTGGGGTTCTGGGAGAGGGCAGGGACAGAGCTTACCTAGGTCGCGGGTGAGGCGCGGCTGGACCACGCACACATCCTGACAGGTGAAGCGGGGTGGGGAATGGGAGGATGGGGGCGTGGGCGTGGAGCTATTTAACCCGAGGGCAGCTGGGGCGGGGCCTGGGCGCAGGGGGAGATCCTCCTCCTCCCTCTGCTCTGTGCGCGAGGCTCCGGCTGGATGGTGGGAGTCGGAGCCAGGTCCCTTGGGCTGACCTGTGGTCCTGGTGGGCGGGCACGGGCGGAGACTTACCTAGGTCGCGGGGTGAGGCCCGGCTGGATCGCACGTGCACGTTCCGACCGGCAGAGCGGGATGGGGTAAAGGCCAGACTCACCTTTGATATCACAGCCTCACTGCGACATTACAGAATGACCTCTGAAATTTGGGGCTGGAGAGGTGGCTCAGGGGTTAAACCTCCGCCTTGCAGGCGTAAGGTCCTGAGTTCGGATCCCAGACCCCACGTATAGACGCCAGGCAGAAGCGGGAACGGCCTGCGTTTCTGGTCCTGGTAGGGCAGAGCCTGTGAATCCTGGGGCAGAAGGAGGTGGAGGCGTCCATGGTGGTTCACGAATTCATCCGTGGTTCTACACACACACACACACACACACACACACACACACACACAAATAAAAGAATGACTTCTGAAATCATAGCATTCGTGACACCATGGACATCTTCCCTTGCCAAGCTATGACACTACAGGCTCATCACTGACATCTAAGGCTCATAGTCACATGACAGCCTCACCAGTGACAGCACAGCCTCACCTGTGACATTAGTGTTACCATGGACATTAGTCAGAACACTAACATCACTGCCACGCCAGTGACAACACAGTCTTTGACATCACAAACTCTCCAGTGTCACTGTCATGTAATAGGTTCACTACTAACATCATAGCCTCACTAGTGACATCATAGACTTACTATGATATCTTTTGCACTGCTGACATTTCAGCATCATTGTGACACTACACCTTCACAAGTGATATCTCAGCCTCATCGTGACATCAGTATCACCACTAACATCATAGCCTCACTGTGCATCAAAACCTACCCAGGTACGTCACAATATCACCGTGTCATTTAGAGCCTCACTGTAACACCAGAGCCATACTGTGTCCTCACAGCCTCGCTGTGACATTACAACCTAACAGTGACATCACAGCCTCAGTGGGACATCACAAACTCTCTGTGACATCAGCCTTGCCTCTGAAATAATAACCTCATGGTGACATCACATGCACACCTCTGACACAGCTTCAGTGTGACATCACAGCCTCAATGTGAAATCACTGCATCACCACTGACATCATAGCCTCACTGTGCCATCATATTTCCCACTGACATGACACACCCACTGTGAAAACACAGCCTCCACCATGACATCACAAACTCCTGGTTACATCAAAGATTCATGGTGACTCCACAACCATTCTGTGCCAACACAGCCTCACTGTGACATCACAGACTCACCATTGATATGACAGGCTCACCATGATAATACAGCCTCACAATTGACACCACAGCCTCATGGTGACAGCATAACATCACTGTGGCATCACAGACTCACCAGTTATATCACATCATCAATGCGACATCTTGTCCTCATCTCTCACATTAGTATCACTTCTGAAATCACAGCTTAACCACTGAACTCACAGCTGGACTGTGACATCACAGCCTCACTCTGACATTATAGTCTCACTGTGATATCACAGCCTCGTGGTGACATCAAAGACACACTGTGACATCACAGCCTAAACACTTGTATCCTACCTAGCCTTGCCATGGCACCACAGCCTCACCACAGATAACACAGGCTCACAGTGACATGACAGCCTCAGCATTGGATCATAGCCTTTGACATCATAAACAGTGACACCACAGACCCCATGTTACATCGCTGCCTCGTTGTGCCATTAATATTCCCACAGATATTACAGACTCACAGTGACCTGACAGCCTCACTGTGACCTCACAGTTTAACCTGTTACATCATAGCCTCAAGCTGAAATCAGGCTTGCCACTGACATCATATCTTGCACATTGATATAATAGGCTCACTGTGACATCACAACCTCTCTGTGATCTCACAGTCTCATAGTAACCTGACAGCCTCACTGTGATATCACAGCCTCACTGTGGCATTATAGCATCATTTCTCCATCACAGCTTCACTGTGACATCACAGCCTCACGTATGATATCACAGCTACACTGTGACATAACAAGGTAACCACTGAAATAGCAGCATCAATGACACCACGGACATCCTGCCTAGCCTTGCTATGACATCACAGCCTCATTACTGATATCTCAGGCTCGCAGTTACATGACAGCCTCATCAGTGACAACACAGCCTCGCTATGGCATCACAGCTGCATCAGTAACATCCAAGCCTTACTGTGACATCTCAGCCTAATCACTGACATCAGCCTCACTTCTGACATCACAGCCTAACCACTGACATCACAGAGGCACTGTGATATCACAGCCTCACTGTGACATCACAGCCTCATGTTGACATCACAGCTATACTGTGATATAAAGTATCACCACTGGTATCCTACCTATCTTTGCCCTGACACCACAGACCCACCACAGCTAGCACAGGTTCATAGTGATGGAACAGCCTCAGCAGTGACATCATAGCCTTTGACATCATAAACAGTTACACCATAGCCTCACGTGTTACATCACTGCCTCATTGTGACATCAATGTTCCCACAGATATCACAGCCTCACAGTGACCTCACAGACTCACTGTGACTTCACAATTTAACCTGTTCAATCATAGGCTTATCTGTTACCTCATAGCCTTTTGGTGAAATCAGCCTTGCAACTGGCATCACATCTTCCACAGTGACCTCACAGCTTCACTGTGCCACACAACCTCTATGTGATGTCACAGCCTCATAGTGACATCACAGCTTCACACTGATATCACAGCTTCACTGTGGCATTATAGCTTCACTCCCGAAATCACAGTCTCACTGTGACATCTCAGCCTCAACACTTACATCACAGACTCACTGTGACATAACAGGCTAACCTCTGAAATCATAGCGTCAGTGATACCATGGACATCCTGCCTAGCTTCGCTATGACACCACGGCCTCACCACTGACATCTCAGGATCACAGTCACATGACAGCCTCAACAATGCCACCAAAGCCCTGCTGTGCAATCTCAGCCTCACCAGTAACATCTGAGCCTCATTGTAACATCTCAGCCTCATCACTAACATGAGTCTCACTTCTGAAATCACAACCAAACTCTGATATTATAATCTATTGCCACTAATATCTCAGCCTCACTGTAATATCACAAACTCACAGTAACATCACCGCCTCACAGTGACATCAAAGCCTCTCCTCTGACATCATATTCTCAGTATGACTGCACAGCCTCACCACTGAAGAAATCACTGTGAAATCAAAGCATCACCCCTAATGTCACAGCCTCATTGGCATCTCATAGAATCACCCCTGACATAAGAATCTCACTGCGACATCACAACCTCACAGAGACCTAACAGCCTACCCAATGACATCACAGGCTCACCTGTTACATCATAGCCTCATTGTGACAACAGTCTTGCTAATGATATCACAACCTCATTGTGACACACAGGTTCCAGAGTGATATCACCTCATGGTGAAATGAAAGCCCACAATGACGTACAATCTTCACAGTGAAATCACACTTCCCACTGACATAACAGTCTCACTGTTACCTCACTGCCTCCATCATGGCATCACCAACTCTCTGTGACATCATGGGCTCACCATGACACACGAACCGCATGTTGACATTAATTATCACAGTGGCATCACAACCTCACAGTGACCTCCAGCCTAATGACTGACATCACAGGCTCAGCTATTACATGCCTCATTAGGGCATCACTCTTACCACTAACATCACAGTATCACTGGGACCTCACAGCCTCCACCGTGACATCACCAACTCCCTGTGACATCACAGGCTCACTGTGACACCACAGACACACAGTGACATCAAAGGCTCACAATGGCATCACAGCCTTACCAGTGACATACCACCTTCATCATTCACATCAGCCTCATTGTGATATCACAGCTTAACCACCAAAATGACATACTCATTCTGATGTCATAGTCTCACACCACTGACCTCACAGTATCACTGTGATATCTCAGCATCAACGGTGATAAGACAGCTTCACAGTAACATCACAGTTTCACCTCTGATGTTATAGCCTTACTGTGACATGACAGCCTCATTATGACATCACAGGGTCACCTCTAAAATCAGAGTATCAGTAACACCACAGATATCCTGCCAGCCTTGCTATGACCCCACAGCCTCATCACTGACATCGCAGGCTCACGGTCACATGACAGCCTCATCAGTGACACCATAGGCATGCTGTCACATCGCAATCTCACCAGTAACACCCCAGCCTCACTATAACATCTCAGCTCATCACTGACATTAGTCTCACTTCTGACATCACAGCACAACACCTGAAATTTCAGCCGAACTATGGTGTCATAGTCTATCACCACAGATATCACAATCTCACTGTGATATCACAACCTCATGGTAATATCAGCCTTAAAGGGACATCACAGCCTCACTGTGATTGCCCAGCCTCACCACTGACATCTTAACCTCAATGTGAAATTCAAGTCACTGAAGTCACAGCCTCACTGACATCTCAGAGAATCAGCCCTGACATCGGATCCTTTTAGTGACATCACAACCTCACAGTGACCTCACAGCCTGCCCACAATCTTGCCACTAATTCACAGCCTCACCGTGATATCACAACTTCCAGAGATATATCACCTCAAGGTGACATGACAGCCCACAGTGACACAACCTTCACAGTGACATCACAGCCTCAGTGTTACATCACGGCCTCACCAGTGACAGCACAGCTTCACCCGTGACATCAGTGTTGCCACTGACAGTCAGAACACTGACATTACTGCCACACCAGTAACAACACAGCCTTTGACATCACAGCCTCACCTGTTTCGTTGTCATGGTTATGTGTTCCTAACCGTAACAGCACAATGATGGACAACAGGGAAAGTGGAAGAGGAGGGGGCCATCTGCTCAACTTCAGGCACCATAGGCACAAGAACACAAAACCAAAGAGGCCACTCACTGAACTTTACCAGAGTGGGTGTTTCATCTACTCCGAAGGGAAGGAGGCACCACCCCATGATGGAGCACCAGTTTCGTTCGTTATCAGAATTAAACAGATAAATCGCTCCACCAACTAAAAACGGCCATGCACCACCACCCACAGAATCGAGAAAGTTCTATCAATTTGTCAATCCTGACCCAGAGGCATATGGCCCAGGGGAGTAATGAACCCTTGAAATCCTTCACTAATCACAGGACGCTTAGATCCCAAACGCCTCTGCATATGTCCTGCACTAGGTCTCTCCTTGGACATTTGTTACCCTTTTATGAGTTGTTTTCAGTTTCACCTTTGTTTCTAGTCATTGCTTTTTATTTTCTGCACTCTTTCACCTTGTCTTCTCTCTTTCTAGTCATCTCTGCTTTCCTCTCCATAATTGGTAATTTACTGCCCCATCAGAAGGCACCCAAGCTAATTGCCCTTAAGGCTCTACTAGACTTACGTAGGATCAAAGTGAAACCAAAGGACTTAGATGATTTTTGGGAAGAAGCTTTAATCTTAGCTCCTGATTTTCCCCAGAAAATGTCTGGGACCCACAGATTTTTATAGGAGTGCTCTTCCTGGCCCATAAGAGGGAAATCCAGTAAGGCCATATGCCTTCAACCCCCTTTGTTCCCATCCTCCTTAGCATCATAGCAAGCCTTAAAGGATTCGCCCCATCAGAAGGCACCCAAGCTGATTGTCCTTAAGGCTCTACTAGACTTACATAGAATCAAAGTGAAACCAAAGGACTTAGACAATTTTGGGAGGAAGCTTTAATCTTAGCTCCTAGAATTTCCCCAGAAAATGTCTGGGACCCACAGATTTTGATGGGAGTGCTCTTGCTGACCCATAAGAGGGAAGTCAAGTAAGGTCATATGCCTTCCACCCCCTTTATTCCCATCCTCCTTAGCATCATAGCAAGCCTTAAAGGATCCTTCACTGAGGAAGTGACTAATTGCTTTACAAATCCTTATCAAGCAACAGGAAGGATAAATTCACAGAGAGAAGAGATAGAAAGACAACAGAAAATGTTAGCAAAGTGGAAATCCCCTGCCATGGGTTGGGCTCCTCCTGGGAGGAGTGTGGAACAGCGGCAGCAGCAGAAATGATGGCAGAACTGCACAGCCTGGACCTACAATGGCAGGAATTGATAGAGCTCAGGTTTACTAGAGTTGGTGTTAGTCAGGGGCCACTCAATCGTGAGTCTGCAGCAAACTCATCCTCTGCCTGCTGCTTCTCGCTTGACTCCAAAGGTCTGCTCACCCCATCACCTTGAGCCCACGATGTCCCTGCTGAATTCTCCCTCTTTCCTGAGCTGTCCCAGTGGGGATTCAGCAACAGCCAGTGACATCATAAACTCACTATGACATCTTTCTCACTACTGACATTCCAGCCTTATTGTGACATCACACCTTCACCACTGACATCACAGCCTCACTGTGCCATCCAAACCACTCCAATGACATCAAAACATCACTGTATCATCAGAGCCTCATGGTGACATCATAACCACATTGAGTACTCACAGCTTCACTGTAATATTACAAACTAACAGTGCCATCAAAGCCTCACTGTGACATCACAAATTCTCTGTGACATCAGCCTTACCACTGACATAATAGCCTCATGGGGACATCATATACACACCTTTGATATAGCCTCACTGTGACATCACAGCCTCCATATGACATCATAGCATCACCACTGACATCACAGCCTCACTGTGACATCACATGCTCAGTTTGACACAAAAAACTCATTGTGATATTAGAGCATCACCAGTAACAATACAGCCTTAACAATGACATAGGCTCCCTATGAAACACACTCACTGGACATCATTTTCTCACTATGACATCACAACCTGACTGTGACATAACAGCCACACTGTGCCAACAGAGATTCACTGTCACATCACAGATTCACTGTGGCATCACAGATTCATAGTGACATCACAGCCACACTGTGACATCACAGCCTCACCAGTGATATTGTACCTGACTTGCCATGACAACACAGCCTTACCACAGATAGCACAGGCTCACAGTGATGAGACAACGTCAGCAGTGATATCATAGCCTTTGATATCATAAATAGTGACACCACGGCCTCACATTTACATTATTCGCTCATTGGGACATCAATATTCCCAGAGATATCACAGCCACAGTGATCTCACAGCCTCACTGTGACCTCAAAGTCTAACCTCTTAAGTTATAGTCTCACCTGTTACATCATAGCATCATGGTGAAATCTGCCTTATCTCTGGCATCATATCTTTCACAGTGACCTCACAGACTTACTGTGACATCACCACCTTGCTGTGATGTCACAGCCTCACAGTGATATCACAGCTTCACAGTGATATAACAGCCTCACTGTGGCATTACAGTCTCATTTCTGACATTACAGCCTCACCGTAACATCACAGCCTCATAGTGTTATTACAGTTTCACTGTGCCATCATAGCTTCTCCTCTAACATCACAACTTCACTCTGACAGCACAGCCTAACCATTGACATCCTAAACTCACTGTGAAATCCAACCATAACCCCTCATGTCACAGCCTCATTGACATCTCAAAGAATCAGCCCTGAGATCAGAGCCTCACTACAAAATCATAGCCTCACAGTGACTTCATAACCTGCCCACTGACACCACAGGTTCTCCTGTTACATCATAGCCTCAGTGTAACATCAGTCTTGCCACTGACATCACAGAGTTACTGTAACATCACAGCTTCCAGAGTGATATCAACTCACAGTGACATGAAAGTCCATAGTGATATACAACTATCACAGCTTCAGCGGGACATCATGGCCCCACATCTGACATCACAGCCTCAACTCTGAGGTTATAGCCTCTCTGTGATATCACAGCCTCACTGTGACATCTCAGCCTCATCACTGACATCAGCATCACTTCTGACATCACAGCCTAACCACTGAAACCTCAACTGAACTGTGATATCATAGTCTACCATCACTGATATCACAGCCTCATTGTGATATCACAACCCGACATTGACATCACAGCCTCACAGTGACATCACAGCCTCTCCTCTGACATCACAGCCTCAGTATGACTACACAGTATCCCCTCTGACGTCTTAATCTAACTGTGAAATCCAACCATCACCCCTGATGTCACAGCCTCACTGGCATCTCATATAATCATCCTGACATCACAGCCATATGGTGCAATCAAAGCATCACTGTGACATAAAGCTTCACCTCTGACATCATAGCCTCAGTTTGACAAAATAAACTCATTGTGACATTAGAGCCTCCTCAGTGACAATACAGCCTCACCAATGACATAGACTCCCTGTATGAGCACAGACAATACTGGCATCACAACCTCACATTAACATCACAGCCTCTCCTATGACATCACAGCCTCACTGTGACTGCACAACCTCCCCACTGATGTCCTAACCTCACTGTGAAATCCAAGCATCACCACCGATGTCACAGCCTAACTGAAATCTCATAGAGTCAGCACTGACATCAGAGCCTCACTGAAACATCACATCCTCACAGTGATGTCACAATCTGCCCACTGACAAAACAGGCTCACCTGTTACATCGTAGCCTCATTGTGAAATAAATATTGCTACAGTTAGCACAGGCTCACAGTAACATGAAAGCCTCAGCAGTGACATCATAGGCTTTGACATCATAAACAGTGACACCACAGCTTCATATGTTGCATCACTGCCTCACTGTGAAATCAATCTTCCCACAAGTATCACAGCCTCACACTGACTTCACAGCCTCACTGTGACCTCACAGTCTAACCTGTTACATCATAGACTCACTTGTTACATCATAGCTTCATGTTGAAATCAGCCTTGTCACTGTAATCACATCTTCGACATTGACCTCACAGCCTCACTGTGACATCACAATCTCTCTGTGATGTCATAGCCTCAGAGTGACATCACAGATTCACAGTGATATCACAGCCTCACTGTGGCACTATAGCCTCATTTCTGATATCACAGCCTCACTGTGACATCACAGCTTCATTTCTGACATCACAGGCTCACTGTGACATAACAGGCTGATATCTAAAATCATAGCATCAGTGACACCATGGACATTCTGCCTAGCCTCGCTATAACACCACAGTCTCATCCCTGACATCTCAGGCTTACAGCCTCAACTGTGACACTACAGCCACGCTGTGGCATCACAGCCTAACTGTGTCATCACAGCCTTACCAGTTATATCACATCAACTATGGGACATCTCAGCCTCATCTCTCACATGAGTCTCACTTCTTACTGGTATCTTACCTAGACTTACTATGACTCCACAGCATTACTACATTATAGCACAAATTAACATTAATGTGTCACCCTCCGCAGTGACATAATAGCCTTTGACATCACAAACTGTGATAGCACAGTCTCACATGTTACATCACTGCCTCATTGTGACATCAATCTTCCCACAGACATCACAGCCTCACTGTGTCCTCACAGTCTAACCCATTACTTCATAGAGTAACCTATTACATCATAGCCTCTTGGGGAAATAAGCCTTGCCACTGACATCACATCTTACACAGTGACCTCACAGCCTCACTGTGATATCACAATTTCTCTGTGATGTCACAGTATCACAGTGATATCGCAGCTTCAAAGTAATATCACAGTCTCACTGTGTCATCATAGCCTAATTTCTGACATCACACCCTCACTGAGACATAACAGGCTGACCTCTGAAATTATAGCATCAGTGACACCATGAACATCCTGTCTATCCTTGCTATGATACCACAGCCTCATCTCTGACACTACAGGCTCACAGTCTCATGACAGCCTCAATGGTGACACCACATCCTCATGGTGGCATCATAGCCTCACCAGTAACATCCCAGCCTCACTGTGACACCTCAGCCTCATCACTGACATCAGCCTCACTCCTGACATCACAGCGTAACCACTGAAATCTCAGCTGAAGTGTGATGTCATAGTCTTTCACCATTTATATCACAGCCTTACTATGACATCACACTTCAGCTGAGATTTCAGTGGTTAGGCTGTGATGTCAGGAGTGAGGCTGATGTCAGTGATGAGGCTGAGGTGTCACAGTGAGGCTGGGATGTTACTGGTGAGGCTATGATGCCACCATGAGGATGTGGTGTCACCATTAGGCTGTCATGAGACTGTGAGCCTGTAGTGTCAGAGATGAGGCTGTGGTATCATAGCAAGGATAGACAGGATGTTCATGGTGTCACTGATGCTATAATTTCAGAGGTCAGCCTGTTATGTCTCAGTGAGGGTGTGATGTCAGAAATTAGGCTATGATGACACAGTGAGACTGTGATATTACTTTGAAGCTGCGATATCACTGTGATACTGTGACATCACAGAGAAATTGTGATATCACAGTGAGGCTGTGAGGTCACTGTGTAAGATGTGATGTCAGTGGCAAGGCTTATTTCCCCAAGAGGCTATGATGTAATAGGTTACTCTATGAAGTAATGGGTTAGACTGTGAGGACACAGTGAGGCTGTGATGTCTGTGGGAAGATTGATGTCACAATGAGGCAGTGATGTAACATGTGAGACTGTGCTATCACAGTTTGTGATGTCAAAGGCTATTATGTCACTGCGGAGGGTGACACATTAATGTTAATTTGTGCTATAATGTAGTAATGCTGTGGAGTCATAGTAAGTCTAGGTAAGATACCAGTAAGAAGTGAGACTCATGTGAGAGATGAGGCTGAGATGTCCCATAGTTGATGTGATATAACTGGTAAGGCTGTGATGACACAGTTAGGCTGTGATGCCACAGCGTGGCTGTAGTGTCACAGTTGAGGCTGTAAGCCTGAGATGTCAGGGATGAGACTGTGGTGTTATAGCGAGGCTAGGCAGAATGTCCATGGTGTCACTGATGCTATGATTTTAGATATCAGCCTGTTATGTCACAGTGAGCCTGTGATGTCAGAAATGAAGCTGTGATGTCACAGTGAGGCTGTGATATCAGAAATGAGGCTATAGTGCCACAGTGAGGCTGTGATATCACTGTGAATCTGTGATGTCACTCTGAGGCTATGACATCACAGAGAGATTGTGATGTCACAGTGAGGCTGTGAGGTCAATGTCGAAGATGTGATTACAGTGACAAGGCTGATTTCAACATGAAGCTATGATGTAACAAGTGAGTCTATGATGTAACAGGTTAGACTGTGAGGTCACAGTGAGGCTGTGAAGTCAGTGTGAGGCTGTGATACTTGTGGGAAGATTGATTTCACAGTGAGGCAGTGATGCAACATATGAAGCTGTGGTGTCACTGTTTATGATGTCAAAGCCTATGATGTCACTGCTGAGGCTTTCATGTTACTGTGAGCCTGTGCTAACTGTAGCAATATTTATTTCACAATGAGGCTACGATGTAACAGGTGAGCCTGTTTTGTCAGTGGGCAGATTGTGACATCACTGTGAGGATGTGATGTTTCAGTGAGGCTCTGATGTCAGTGCTGACTCTATGAGATTTCAGTTAGGCTGTGACATCGGTGGTGATGCTTGGATTTCACAGTGAGGTTAGGACATCAGTGGGGAGGTTGTGCAGTCACAGTGAGGCTGTGATGTCATAGGAGAGGCTGTGATGTTAATGTGAGGTTGTGATGCCAGTATTGTCTGTGCTCATACAGGGAGTCTATGTCATTGGTGAGGCTGTATTGTCACTGAGGAGGCTCTAATGTCACAATGAATTTATTTTGTCAAACTGAGGCTATGATGTCAGAGGTGAAGCTTTATGTCACAGTGATGCTTTGATTGCACCATATGGCTGTGATGTCAGGATGATTATATGAGATGCCAGTGAGGCTGTGACGTCAGGGGTGATGGTTGGATTTCACAGTTAGGTTAAGACGTCAGAGGGGATACTGTGTAGTCATACTGAGGCTGTGATGTCAGAGGAGAGGCTGTGATGTCAGAGGAGAGGCTGTGATGTTAATGTCGGGTTGTGATATCAGTGATGGTAGACTATGATATCACAGTTCAGTTGAGGTTTCAGTGGTTAGGCTGTGATGTCAGAAGTGATGCTGATGTCAGTGATGAGGCTGAGATGTCACAGTGAGGCTGTGATATCACAGAGAGGCTATAACCTCAGAGTTGAGGCTGTGATGTCAGATGTGGGGCCATGATGTCCCGCTGAAGCTGTGATAGTTGTATATCACTATGGACTTTCATGTCACTGTGAGTTGATATCACTCTGGAAGCTGTGATGTCACAGTAACTCTGTGGTGTCAGTGGCAAGACTGATGTTACACTGAGGCTATGATGTAACAGGAGAACCTGTGGTGTCAGTGGGCAGGTTATGAGGCTATGATTTTGTAGTGAGGCTCTGATCTCAGGGCTGATTCTTTGAGATGTCAATGAGGCTGTGACATGAGGGGTGATGGTTGGATTTCACAGTGAGTTTAGGATGTCAATGGTTAGGCTGTGCTGTCAGAGTGACGTTGTGATGTTAGAGGAGAAGCTATGATGGCACAGTGAAGCTGTAATAACACTATGAGGCTGTGATGTTACGGTGAGGCTGTAATGTCAGAAATGAGAGTGTAATGCCACAGTGAGGCTGTTATATCACTGTGAAGCTGTGATATCACTGTGAGGCTGTGACATCACAGCAAGGTGGTGATGTCACAGTAAGTCTGTAAGGTCACTGTGAAAGATGTGATGCCAGAGATAAGGCAGACTTCACCATGATGCTATGATGTAACAGGTGAGACTATAACTTAAGAGGTTAGACTTTGAGGTCACAGTGAGGCTGTGAGATCACTGTGGCTGTGATATCTCTGGGAATATTGATGTCCCAATGAGCGAATAATGTAAATGTGAGGCCGTGGTGTCACTATTTATGATATCAAAGGCTATGATATCACTGCTGACGTTGTCTCATCACTGTGAGCCTGTGCTATCTGTGGTAAGGCTGTGTTGTCATGGCAAGTCAGGTACAATACACTGGTGAGGCTGTGATGTCACAGTGTGGCTGTGATGTCACTATGAATCTGTGATGCCACAGTGAATCTGTGATGTGACAGTGAATCTCTGTTGGCACAGTGTGGCTGTTATGTCACAGTCAGGTTGTGATGTCATAGTGAGAAAATGATGTCCAGTGAGTGTGTTTCATAGGGAGCCTATGTCATTGTTAAGGCTGTATTGTTACTGGTGATGCTCTAATATCACAATGAGTTTTTTGTGTCAAACTGAGCATGTGATGTCACAGTGAGGCTGTGATGTCAGTGGTGATGCTATGATGTCATATGGAGGCTGTGATGTCACAGTGAGGCTATATCAAAGGTGTGTATATGATGTCCCCATGAGGCTATTATGTCAGTGGTAAGGCTGATGTCACAGAGAATTTGTGATGTCACAGTGAGGCTTTGATGGCACTGTTAGTTTGTAATATTACAGTGAAGCTGTGAGTACTCAATGTGGTTATGATGTCACCATGAGGCTCTGATGATACAGTGATGTTTTGATGTCATTGGAGTGGTTTGGATGGCACAGTGAGGCTGTGATGTCAGTGGTGAAGGTGTGATGTCACAATAAGGCTGGAATGTCAGTAGTGAGAAAGATGTCATAGTGAGTTTATGATGTCACTGGTTTGTTGCTGATCCCCACTGGGACAGCTCATGGAAAAGGAGGAGAATTGCAGCAGGGGACATCGTGGGCTCAAGGTGATGGGATTGAGCAGACCTTGGAGTCAAGCGAGAAAGCAGCAGGCAGAGGATGAGTTGCTGCAGGACTCACGATTGAGTGGCCCCTGACTAACACCAACTCTAGTAACCTTAGCTCTATCAATTCCTGTACATTGTAGGTCCAGGCTGTTCATTTCTGCCATTATTTCTGCTGGCTGCCAGTAGCGCTGCTCCACACTCCTCCCAGGAGGAGCCCACCCATTGCAGGAGGATTTCCACTTTGGCTACATTTCTGGTTGGTCTGTTCTATCTCTCTCTCTGTGAAATTTATCCTTCCTCGTCTGGCTGATTAGGATTTGTAAAGCAATTAGTCACTTCTCTCAGTGAAGGATCCTTAAGGCTTGCTATTATGCTAAAGAGGGATGGGAATAAAGGGGGTGGCAGGTCAATATGGACTTACTTGACTTCCCTCTTATGGGTCAGCAAGAGCACTCCCATCAAAATCTGTGGGTCCCAGACATTTTCTGGGGAAATTCAGGAGCTAAGATTAAAGCTTCCTCCCAAAAATTGTCTAAGTCCTTTGGTTTCACTTTGATTCTATGTAAGTCTAGTAGAGCCTTAAGGACAATCAGCTTGGGTGCCTTCTGATGGGGCGATCCTTTAAGGCTTGCTATGATGCTAAGGAGGATGGGAACAAAGGGGGTTGAAGGCATATGGCCTTACTGGACTTCCCTCTTATGGGCCAGGAATAGCACTCCCATCAAAATCTGTGGGTCCCAGACATTTTCTGGGGAAAATCAGGAGCTAAGATTAAAGCTTCTTCCCAAAAATCTTCTAAGTCCTTTGGTTTCACTTTGATCCTACGTAAGTCTAGTAGAGCCTTAAGGGCAATTAGCTTGGGTGCCTTCTG
>JALPQD010000416.1:316144-412672 GCA_023101885.1 Typhlomys cinereus | reverse complement strand
AGGAGTTCCAAGAAATGGGCCCTTCAGTAAGATCTAGGTTTATCACTGCTAACAACACAGAGTTAAAAATGGTACCAAGAGTTTATTTGGGTAGACAGCTGAATTATTTATTAAATGTTGGCTTTCTGAGAAGGCACGGGAGATTCCAGACATTCTTGGTTAATGTTGACAATGGGATTAAGAGGCTCAGAGAAATTGGTATACTTGACTGGATACGTCCTTTAAAATCCAATTCTCAATGGAGAATCCAGAGAACATGCCTTTTACAAGAAATGTACTTAATAAATTGGTGAGGGGGCAGCACCAAATATGAAGGCTCCTATCATTGCTCTTCTCCTTGTTCCAGACCTAACAATGGGAGATGGTACCACCCAGTTGGAAGACGTAAATTCAATGGGCCTAGGTGGATCGAGGAGTAGTAGGGGCCAAGTGACAGAATTGAATCGCCAATGGCAAAGTAAGCGTACTAACCATAATGTGCAGCCTAGACAGAACAGTACTTATGAGGGTCTCACTCGCTTAGACCTTTGGCATTGGCTAATTAACCATGGTGTCCCCAAAAGTAAAATAGATAAGAAGTCTACAAAGTTCTTATTTGACCTGTACAACAGAAAAATTCTAACAGAAATGAAGGAAAAGCTGCCTTGACTTGTAATAGCAGAGAATCACAGCCTATAAACCAATTTCCAGACTGGAGACAGTTTACAGATCCTGAATCCCTGAATGAAGGGGGAGGCCGGGCCCTTTAAGAAGGACCTTGATACCATAGCGAAAAGCTTTAATATTAGGCTTTCTTCTGTCCTTCCACAAAGGGACCTAAGGCCTTTCACTAGAGTAACGGTGCATTGCGGGAAAGAAAATAATCAGACATTCGTGGTCTACTAGATACTGGGTCTGAGTTGACATTGATTCCAGGAGACCCTAAAAACATAGTGGCCCTCCAGTTAAAGTAGGGGCATATGGAGGTCAGGATTGATGGAGTTTTGGCTAATGTTCGACTCACAGTAGGTCTAGTAGGTCCCGACTCATCCAGTGGTTATTCCCCCTAGTGCCAGAATGTTATATGGGAATAGATATACTTAGGAGTTGGCAAACCCTCACATGGGTTCCTTGAAATGTGAAGTAAGAGCCATTATGGTTGGGAAGGCCAAATGGAAGCCTTAGAATTGCCTCTACCAAGGAAAATAGTGAATCAGAAACAGTACATATCCCTGGAGGAATTACAGAAATTAGTTCCACCATAAAGGACTTGAAGGATGCAGGGGTGGTGGTTCCGACCACCTCTCCTTTTAACTCTCCCATTGGCCTGTGCAGAAGACAGATGGATCATGGAGAATGACAGTTGATTATTCGCAAACTTAATCAAGTTGTGACTCCAATGGCAGCTGCTGTACCAGATTGGTTTCATTGCTTGAGCGATCAATACTGGTACTTGGTATGCAGCCATTGATCTTGCAAAGCTTTTTTCTCCATACCTATTCAAAAGATCACAGAAGCAATTTGCCTTCAGTATAAATAGGGGCATATGGAGGTCAGGGGATTGATGGAGTTTTGGCTAATGTTCGACTCACAGTAGGTCCCCGAACTCATCAGTGGTATTTCCCCGTGCCAGAATGGATAATTGGAATAGATATACTTAGGAGTTGGCAGAACCAACAGGCCAGCAGATACATTTACAGTGGTTACCTCAAGGGTAATATTAATTCTCCAGCCCTGGCCATGACTTGGTTCGCAAGATCTTGATCACTTGTCCTTCCACAGGTATCACACAGTCCATTATATAGATGATATTAGCTGATTGGATCACAGTGAGCAGGAAGTAGCAAGCATTTTGGAGTTGTTGGTAAGGCATATGCACAACAGAGGATGGGAAATAAATCCAAACAAAATCCAGGATCTTCCATTCAGTAAAATTTTTAGGAGTTCAGTGGTTTGGGGCATGTAGAGATATCCCCTCTAAGGAAGGATAAGTTGTTATACCTGGCTCCTCCCACCACTAAGAAAGAAGCACAACGTTAGGGGCCTGTTTGGATTTTGGAGGAAGCAATTCCTCACTTGGTGTGTTACTTAGGCCCATATACCAAGTAACTCAGAAAATCTACCAACTTTGAGTGGGGCCCAGAACAAGAGAAGGCCTCTTCAGAAGGTTCAAGATGCTGTACGAGCTGCCTTGCCACTTGGACCATATGATCCACAGACCCAATGGTATGGAAGTATCTGTCGCAGATAGAGATGCTGTTTGGAGTCCTGGCAGGCTCCCATAGGTGAATCACAGAAGAGACCCTTGGGATTTTGGACCAAGGCCTGCCATCATCCACAGACAATTAACTCTCTTTTTGAGAAACACTCTTGGCTTGTTATTGGGCCTAGTGGAAACTGACATCTGACAATGGGCCACCAGTTACCATGCGACCTGAGTTACCCATCATGAGTGGGTGTTAATCTGACCCAGCAAGCCATAATTTGGACGGGCAAAGCAGCAATCTATTACAAATGGAAGTGGACATACGAGACAGGGCCCGAGCGGGTCCGAAGGCACAAGTAAGCTACATGAAGAAGTTGCCCAAATGCCATAGTTCCCCAACCTGTTTGCAATGCCTGTTCCTAAGCATGCACCTATGGCCTCCTGGGGTGTACCCTATGATCAGCTAACTGAAGAAGAGAAGACTAGGGCCTGGTTCACAGATTGTTCGGCTCGCTATTTCCGGTGTCCACCCAGAAGTGGACAGCTGTAGTGCTGCAACCCCTTTCTGCAACAACCCTAAAGGACATGGAGAAGGGAAATCTCACAGTGGGCAGAACTTCGGGCAGTGCACATGGTTGTACACTTTGCCTGGAAGGAAAAATGGCCAGATGTGCGACTGATACTGGATTCATGGGCTGTAGCCAATGGTTTGGCAGGACGGTCGGGGACTTGGAAGGAACATAATTGGAAAATTGGTGAGAAAGACATGTGGGGAAGAAGCAGATGATAGATCTCTCCCAATGGGCAAAGGACACAAAGAATTTGTGTCTCATGTAATGCTCATCAAAAGAGGACATTGGCAGAAGAACATCAATAATCAGGTGGATAATGACCCGTTCTGTGGTAGTCAGCCTCTTTCCCCCCAGCCGTTCCTGTCATGCACAATGGGCCATGAGCAAGATGGACATGGTGGCGGATGGAGGTTATGCATGGGCTAACAACAGGGACTCCACTCACGAAGACTGACCTGGCTACAGCTGCTGTTGATTGCCCAAATCGGCCAGCAGCAGAGACCAACGCTGAGTCCTAGATATGGAGCTATTCCTCGGGGTGAACAACCAGCAACGTGGTAGCAGGTTGACTACATGGGACCACCCAAGATGAAAGGGCAGCGGTTTGTTCTTACGGGATAGACACTATCTGGTTATGGATTGCCTTTCCGCACGTCATGCTTCTGCCAAGACTACCATCCAGGGACTTACAGAAGCCTTATCCACATCATGGAATTTCCACACAGCATTGCTTCTGACAAGGGAACTCAGTCACAGCTAAAGAGTAGGCAGTGGCACATGACCATGGGATCATTGGTCTCACCATGTTCCCACCATCTTGAAGCAGCTGGCTTGATAGTGGAATGGCCTTTTAAAGGCACAATTACAGCTCATATAGGTGGTAAGAGTTTTGGAGGGATGGGGCAGAATTCTCCAGAAGGCAGTATATGCCTTAAACAGCGGTCCAATATAGGGTACTGGGGTGCTCCTATAGCCAGGATTCACGGGTCCACCAGGAATAAGGGTAGAAACAGGAATAGCTCCTCTACATCACTCCTAGTCACCATTAGAAAAATGTTTTGGCTTCCTGTTCCTGCAAGCATGTATTCTACTGGCCTTAGAAGTTTTGAGTCCAGAGCAGGGAATGCTTCTGCCAGGAGACCAGCAACTATTTTTGTGAACTGGAAGCTAAGGCTTCCCTCCTGGTTATTTTGGACTTCTGATGCCCTTGAGCCAACAGGCTAAAAAAGGAATAACAGTGTTAGGAGGGGTGATTGACCCAGACCAACCAAGGAGAAATTGGACTGGTTCTTCACAATGGGTGGTAAGGAAGAATAATTTCTGGAGTGTAGGAGATCCACAGGGTGTCTCTTGGTATTGCCATGTCCTTGTGATTAAGGTCAATGGGAGTTACAACAACCCAACACAGAAAGACAGTAAATGGTCCAGAATCCTTCAGGAATGAAGGTATGGATAACCCTCAGGTAAAGAGCCAACACGGCAGAAGTACTTGATGAAGGTGGAGGAAATACGAATGGGTAGTAGAAGAAAGGAGTTATAAATACCACCTAAGCGCATGTAACCAGTACAGAAACAGGAGTTATAATTGCCATGAGTGCTCTGGTCTAGACTGTCAAGATAGACTTGTGCATGTGCACATACTCTAAGAAGATATTATGTAATGTAATATAATGTTACTTTAGTTTATGAAATGAAATTGCTGTAATCTATAATTATGATATTGTGTTATGGGACACTAAAGAACTAAGCATTTCTCAAGGGGCATTGTCATTAATCTTGTAAAAATGAATGCATGTGCAGTTTGTACGTTGGAATAGCTATAGTATGTTAGGCGGAACTATGATCTTACGTTTTATTTGGAGAATTTTTAATGGCCTAAGGAAATGTGATTTGATGTCAAGTTGACACGGGGTACTTGTGATAGTTAAGCTTGGATATCAACTTAACACAACCGGTATTAACTAAGCGGGCTGAGACCACGTCTGGAAAGGATCAACTGAGACTACTTGAAGGATATACCCACCCTAGATCCATCAGGACCTCCAAAGCTCTCAAGGATCCTCCCGTACTGCATCATATAAAAAGGAGCCACCAAGGAGAACAGATCCCTTCTTGCAGCTGTGCTAGGAATCATTCTTCCTTCCGGGCCGCTCGGTTCCTTCGACCTTCCACTAGACTAAGACTCTAGAGTTCTCCAGCCTTAGCCATCACCTACTGGACTACTGAACTGAGCAGTAGCTTGTTGGCAGCCATCGTTGGAACACCTTGCTACTGACAGCCTTCGCTGGACTACCTCGCCCATAATCTGTAAGCCAACTCAATAAATTTTCCTATGTATATGATAAATATATGAATGTGTTCTGTGAATTCTGTGACTCTAGAGAACCCTAAATAATACACTATGGTTAGGCTGGTGATGTCACAGTGATGTCAGGAATGAGGCTAAGATGCTAGAGTGATGCTGCAATATCACGGTGAAGGTGTGATGTCACTATTAGGTTGTGAAATCACAGAGAGGTTGTGGATGTCACAGTAAGCTAGAGTTGACTGTGGAAGATGAATGGCCAGTGTTAAGGCTGATTTCATCATGAGGCTATGAGGAACTGGTGAGTCTGTGTGAACAGATAGACTGTTGGGCACACTGAGCCTGTGAGGTCACTGTGAGGTTTGTTGAGATCTGTGGGAGAGTGAAGGTAAATTGAGTCCAGTGATGCAACATGGTGAGGGTGGTGCCACTGTTGATGATGTGACAGGCTATGATGTCACTGTTGAGGCTGTCATGTCACTGGGAGCTTAGGCTAAATATGATGAAGCGTGTGGTTTCATAGTAAGGCTAGGTAGGAGACCAATGGTGAAGCGTGATGTCACAGTGAAGTTAATGGCTCAGTGAGGCTGTGATGTTACAGTGCAACTGTGAGGTCAGTGGTAAGGCAGTGATTTCAGAAGTGAAGACTGATGTGAAAGAGAGGCGAACGCACTTTATCCATTTTATGCCTGTCCTTAAACAGTATCCGCACAGCCTTACATCCATTCCAGGGGTATTCCCCGGATTGCTGCTTAAACATGTTAGAAAAGTCATGGAGTTCTTTAAGGGTATAGCATACCTCCTCATGGACCACACTTTGTATTTCACCTTTAGGAGCCTGTTTAGCCATGAACCTAGTTGTAGGCCTGGAAGCAATCACAGGTGCGCATGATGTAACTTCAGTATTTACTCATGGCAAAGGTGAAAACAGCACTTTTGTAGAGTGTGGGTGTGGGGATTCATTCTCTGCTAAGGGTGGGGAGACCATTTCCTCAGGTGGAATAAATGCACCAGAAGTTGAGGTTCAGCGTCCTCGTCCTAATCATCAGTTTGGTCTTCCCACACATTAGCATCCCACTTTTCAGGATCCCACTCTAGGAATCAGCACTTTTACTTTAACCGCCAACACCTTTCGAGGCTGGGAATTTAATTTACGTTGTAACTCAGCCACTCCAATAATCAAAGTTTGGGTTTGATTTTCAACAATTCGAGCCCTATTGCTACTGGAAGGAAGATTCTCTTCTAGGGCACACATAGAAACTTCTAAGTTGTTTATGCGCTTTATGTGTTGGATATTTTCCTCGCTGAGATCTTCCTTTTCCATTTGTAGTTTAATGAGAGATGCTAGGAACAACCAGCCAGCATTATAATTTTCCTTATTCTTACTCATTTTTTTAAAGTTTCATATACGGAATCACTGAGCTTCCCAATCCTCACAAGAGGGGCATAAAGACTGTCCAACACACCCACTTTTACTAGTTATAGAAACAGTTCACTCCAAACAGTGTCCTGCAAGGCGGAGGTTTAACCCCTGAGCCACCTCTCCAGCCCCAAATTTCAGAGGACATTCTGTAATGTCGCAGTGAGGCTGTGATATCAAAGGTGAGTCTGGCCTTTACCCCATCCCGCTCCGCCGGTCGGAACGTGCACGTGCGGTCCAGCCGGGCCTCACCCCACGACCCAGGTAAGTCTCCGCCCGTGCCCGCCCACCAGGACCCCAGGTCAGCCCAAGGGACCCGGCTCCGACTCCCACCATCCAGCCGGAGCCTCGCGCACAGGGCAGAGGGAGGAGGAGGACCTCCCCCTGCGCCCAGGCCCCGCCCCAGCTGCCCTCGGGTTAAATAGCTCCACGCCCACGCCCCCATCCTCCCATTCCCCACTCCGCTTCACCTGTCAGGATGTGTGCGTGGTCCAGCCGCGCCTCACCCGCGACCTAGGTAAGCTCTGTCCCTGCCCTCTCCCAGAACCCCAGGCAAAATAATTCAGTTTAGTGAAATTGAAAGATCTTAAGAGTTAAAATGACAATGCCAAAGTCAAAGTGCAAATCCATGAGAAGCAACACTCAAGTAAACAAATTTCCCACTGAAGAAATTAATCCCATAATGTTAGACTCCAACCAGAAAAAACCTGCGGAAAAAGGCCAAGAAAGCCTGACCCAGGATAACGACTTTCAAAATATGATCATTACCATGTTCAATACTATGAAAGAGGAAATCCGGGAGGAATTACATAATCGAATCAATCGCTTTGAAGAGGAACACAACAGACATTTGAAGAAGTTGAGAAAAACAGTACAAGAAACAAAAACTGGCATAGAGCAGTTAAAACAGACTCAAGCAGAGTTTAAAACTGAGCTACAAGACAAGTTATCTTCAACCCAGAACGCCACAGAGAGTCTTATCAACAGAACTAACAAAGCAGAAAACAGAATTTCAGACCTTGAAGATAAAGTGGGAGTACTAACCAGCTCAATGGAAGAGGTTGTTAAAGCCAAAAAGATACTTGAGAGAAATATCCAAGAGATATGGGACACCCTGAAGAAGCCTAACATGCGTATTCAAGGAATACCAGAGCAAGAATCTCAAAATACCACCCCTGAGGAAATTTTTCAAATGATCATCAAGGAAAACTTTCCTCATCTAAAAAAAGAGAGGCCCATCCATATACAAGAGGCATTCCGCACCCCGAACAGATACGACCAAAACAGAAGCACACCACAGCAAATAATAGTTAAAACACTCCATATTCAAGATAAAGAACTGGTGCTGAGAGCTTCAAGGAGAAAGAACAAGTCACTTTTAAAGGTAAACCTATTAAAATAACAAACGACTTCTCAGTCGAAACAGTAAAAGCAGGAAGAGCTTGGAGAGACATACTTCAAGTATTGAATGAGCAAAAATGTCAACCCAGGCTGATTTACCCTGCAAAACTATCAGTCATGATTGAGGGAGAAAGAAAAATTTTCCAGCACAAAGACAACGTGAAGGGATATATGTCTACCAAAGCAGGCCTTCAAAAAATTCTAGAAATGATACTCAAGTGTGAAGAAAAAAACAGGCATATCCAGGAGAACAGAAGGCAAATATAACACCATTAAAAGTGAAGAATATACTTATAAAAACTACTAAACATAATAAATGTCTGGAATTAAAAATACTTCCTCCATTATAACACTAAATGTTAATGGAATTAATTCACCGATCAAGAGACACAGATTACAAACTTGAATTAAAAATCACAATCCATCAATCTGCTGCCTGCAGGAAACCCATCTCACCACAAAAGATAGGCACGCTCTAAAAATAAAAGGGTGGTCAACAATTCTACAAGCAAATGGAAGCAGAAAACAGGAAGGGGTAGCCATTATGCTATCAGACAAAGTGGAGTTCAAACCAAAGAAAATTATAAGAGACACGGATGGATACTACATTTTAGTCACAGGTACAATTCACCACTAAGACTTCACAATACTGAACATATATGCACCCAATTCGGACCCCTCCACATTCATTAAGAAAACCCTACAGCGTTTAAAGCAAGAAATCATCCCCAAACGATAATTCTTGGGGACTTCAACACCGCCCTCTCAACATGGGATAGATCAACAGGTCAAAAGCTTAACAGAGACACTTTGGAACTTAATCAAACCCTGAAAGAAATGGACCTTACAGATAACTATCAAACTTTTCACCCACACACCAAAGAATACACATTTTTCTCAGCAGCACATGGAACGTTCTCCAAAATAGATCACATATTGGGCCACAACACGAACCTACACATATACAAGAAAGTTGAAATTCTTACCTTTGCCCTATCAGACCACCACGGCCTAAAGCTGGACATCCACAACACAACAAACAAGAGATAATACACTAACTCCTGGAAACTTAACAATATGATGCTGAATGAGAACTGGATTCAGGAAGAAATTAAAAAGGAAATTCAAGATTTCCTGAAAGTGAATGATAATGAAAATACAACTTACCAAAATCTCTGGGACACAATGAAAGCTGTTCTAAGAGGTAAGTTCATAGCTCTTAATGCCTACATCAAAAAAATGGAAACATCAGAAACAAACAACTTAACAATGCAGCTTAAAGCTTTAGAGAAACTAGAGCAATCTGATCCCAAAAGTAGTAGAAGAGAGGAGATTAGCAAAATAAAGGGAGAAATATCTGAAATCGAGCCTAAGAAAACGATAGATGAAATCAACCAGTCAAAAAGCTGGTTCTTTGAAAAAATCAATAAGATTGATACACCCCTAGCTAAATTAACCAAAAGCAGGAGAGAGAAAACCCAAATTAACAAAATCAGAAATGAACATGGAGTTATCACTACTGATACCCAAGAAATCCAGAGAATTATAACATCATATTTCAAAAACTTATACTCTGTGAAGTTTGACAACACAAAAGAGATGGATGAATTTCTAAGTAAACACAACTTACCTAAATTGAATCAGGAAGTTGTGAATTATTTAAATAGTCCTATAACATATAAGGAAATTGAGGAAATAATCTTGAATCTTCCCTCCAAAAAATGTCCTGGACCAGATGGATTCAGCACAGAGTTCTACCAGACATTTAAGGAGTTAATAATACCAATACTCCTTAAACTGTTCCATCAAATAGCAAAGGAAAGAACACTACCAAATTCCTTCTATGAAGCTAATATCGTCTTAATCCCAAAACCTAATAAAGATTCACTTAAAAAAGAAAACTATAGGCCGATCTCTCTGATGAATACAGACGCAAAGATTCTCAACAAAGTCTTAGCAAATCGGATTCAAAAACATATTAAAAAGATCATTCACAGGGACCAAGTAGGCTTCATCCCTGGCACACAAGGTTGGTTCAACATACGTAAATCAATAAATGTAATTCATCATGTAAACCAGTCCAAAGTACAAGACCACATGATACTCTCGATAGATGCAGAAAAAGCTTTTGACAAGATCCAATAGCCTTTTATTATCAAAACGCTAGAGATAGTAGGAATGGAAGGAACCTTTATCAATGTAATAAAAGCTGTATACAACAAGCCCACAGCAAGGATTATGCTCAATGGCGAACAATTGGAAGCATACCCACTTTGATCAGGAACTAGACAAGGCTGTCCACTCTCACCACTTCTATTCAATATTGTACTTGAAGTCTTAGCTGAAGCCATAAGACAAGAAAGGGACATAAGAGGGATTCAAATCAGCAAAGAAGAAGTCAAACTATCCCTATTTGCAGATGACATGATCTTATATCTGAGTGATCCCAAAAACTCCACCAGGAAGCTCCTGCAACTAATTGAGAAGTTCAGCAAGGTGGCAAGATACAAAATAAATGTGCAAAAATCAGAGGCCTTCCTATATGCCCAGAATGAAAAAAGTGAAAAAGCCTTGAGAGAAACAATCCCATTTACTATAGCCCCTAAAAAATGAAATACCTTGGTATAAACCTAACTAAGGAGGTAAAAGACCTTTACAATGAAAACTTTAAAACCCTAAAGAAAGAAATAGCAGAAGACACCAGAAGTTGGAACGACCTCCCTTGTTCCTGGATTGGCAGAATCAACATCGTAAAAATGACCATCCTACCAAAGGCAATATACAGATTCAATGCTATACCAATCAAAATCCCAAAGCAATTCTTCAAAGAAATTGACCAAACAATCTCAAAGTTCATATGGAGGCACAAAAGACACAGGATAGCAAAAACAATCCTGAGTAACAAAAACACTGCTGGTTTATTGACATACCAAACCTAAGTCTATACTACAAATCCATAGTTATAAAGACAGCCTGGTACTGACTCCAAAATAGACACACAGATCAATGGATAAGGATTGAAGACCCAGATATAAGCCCACAATGTTACAGCCATTTGGTCTTTGACAAAGGGGCCCAAAGTATCCAATGGAAAAAGAACAGCATCTTCAGCAAATGGTGCTGGCAAATCTGGATCTCCACATGCAGAAGATTAAAGCTGGACCCGTACTTGTCACCATGTACAAGACTTAATTCCAAATGGATCAAGGACCTTGATATCAGGCCAGAGACTATAAAAACCATAGTTGAAAGGATAGGGAACTCCCTCGAGCTGCTTGGGCTAGGCCAACAGTTCCTAAAAGGACATCCAATGGCACAGTCACTACTACCAACTCTCAACATTTGGGATCTTGTGAAATTAAAGAGCTTCTGTTCAGATAAAGAGATTGTAACACGAGCTCAAAGGCAACCCACAGAATGGGAGAAAATCTTCACTAACCACATATCTGATAGAGCTCTACTATCCAGAGTGCACAAGGAACTTAGAAAACTAAACACCAAGGAAACTAATGACCCAATTAAATAATGGGCCCTGGAACTTAAAAGAAACTTTACCAGGCATGAAATTAAAATGTCTAACATATACCTTAAAAAATGCTCCACTTCCTTAGCCATCAGGGAAATGCAAATCAAAACTTCCCTGAGATATCATCTCACCCCGGTCAGGGTGGCAAAAATCCACAATACAAACAACAACAAATGCTGGAGAGGATGTGGAGAGAGGGAAACTCTCCTACATTGCTGGTGGGAATGCAGGCTCATACAACCACTCTGGCGAGCCGTCTGGAGATTCTTAAAGAAATTAAAGATTGAAATGCCTTATGACCCTGGTATTCCACTTCTGGGAATAACTCCCCATACAGCAAAAATTCACCTTGATAGCACAAGCATGACCATGTTCATAGCAGCACTGTTTACAATAGCAAAATCATGGAATCAATCCAAATGTCCAACAGTTGACGAGTGGATAAGGAAACTGTGGTACATCTACACAATGGAGTACTACTCAGCCATCAAAAATGATGAATTACTGGAATATGCCGGGAAATGGATGTCATTAGAAACAATTATATTAAGTGAAGTATCCCAGACCGAGAAAATTAAGCGCCGTATGTACTCCCTAATAGGTGGCTCCTAGTATCAAACCCACCCAGCCCACCTAGAGACAGTAATTGCAAGGATTATGAACAGGAGGGATGGGGTAGGAGGGCCACACCAGAAACAAGGAGAGAAGGGATCATGTTACAGCAGAGAAAATAGGCCTCCATCAAAGACCCAAATAAATAATGAGGCATCTGATTAAGTTCACAGACTTTTGTTCCTGATCATTTACTACTGAGGGGGTATGATCTCACCAGAAGAGGAGGGCATATAGTCTGGCAGATAAAACGTAACCATTTTGCAAATGGATGATAGGCCCTTCCCTCACTGTGGTTTCCCACTTTTATTACATCTACCTTTGAATGTGCTTTTATCACAAGACTCTAGTTTAACAGCTTTTTGTCTCTGGCCAGGGGGTAGCATACAATGCCCACCAGGATGGAGTGAAGGGCATTGCAGGAGCAGCAAAACTGCAAAAGAAAATCAACAAACCACAATCCAGAACTTCAAGACTCTATATCAAGTACTGAGAACTAGGCCAGCTTAATCTCTCCCCATCTTGAAGCTCAGGGGAATTTGCGGAAGAGGGGGCGGTATGAGTGTAAGAGCAAAAGGAATGGAGGAGCAATGATACATAAGATACTCCATACTAGTTAGGGCTGAAGCAATTATAATTGGACTTTGCATGCCCTGCACATTGTCCAACACACTGTTGACCTAACAAAGTCTAGCATCTGCTAAAGGCACCAAGATCCTTGGAGGCAAAGGATTGGCAGCCACAGCAGTGTTCCTTTCCTATACCTAAGGGGCCATGGGAAAGGGTTCAGGGAAAGGCCACTGGGTCCTTATACGTCATCGGAGAGGAGGGCCCAAAGGAAAATCAGGCATGCACAAGAAAGGACTCTCTGGGAATTGGGGCAGGAGGCACTGGGGGATGGGAAGGGAAGGAGTGGGGAGGGGGAGCAGGGGGTACGGAGGGGGGAGGAGGGAGGGAGGGAACTGGTGTACCTATTAAGTTTGTATGAGCTAAAATAACAATAAAAAATGTATTAATTAAAAAAAACATTTGTACTTAACATACAAAGGAAAAAAAAGGTGAGTCTGATATCATTGTGAGGCTGTGATGTCAGAAATGAGGCTATAATGCCACAGTGGGGCTGTGTTATCACTGTGAAGCTGGGATGTCACTATGAGTCTGTGACATCACAGAGATGTTGTGATGTCACAGTGAGGCTGTTGGGTCAATGAGGAAGATGTGATGTCATTGGCAAGGCTAATTTTACTGTTAGGCTGTTATGTAACAGGTTAATCTATGATGTATCAAGTTAGACTGAGAGGTCATAGTGAGGCTGTGATATCTTAGGGAAGATTGGTGTCACAATGAAGCAGTGATGTAACCTGTGTGGCTGTGATGTCACTGTTTATGATGTGAAAGTCTATGATGTTATTGATGAGGCTGTCATGTCACTGAGCCTGTGCTACCTCTAGTGAGTCTGTGGTGTCATGGTAAGGCTAGTTAGGATACCAGTGCTGAGGCTGTGATGTCACAATATGGTCGCAATATCACTGTGAGGCTGTGATACCACAGTTACGTTATGATGTCACTATGAGGTTGCAGTGTCACTGGTGAGACTGTAATATCACAGTGAGCCTTTCTTAATAGTAGTGATACTGTGATGTCACAGTGTGTCTGTGCTGGCACAGTGGGTCTGTGATGTCACAGTGAAGTTTTGATGTCAAAGTAAGGTTGTGATATTAGTGCATATTCCTTTGGTGAGGCTCTAATGTCACAGTGAGTTTATAGAGTCAAACTGAGGCTGGGATGTCACAGTGAGGCTGTGATGTGAGAGATAAAGCTTTATGTCACAGTGATGCTTTCATGGCATGTTATGACTGTGATGTCACAAAGAGTCTGTGATGTCACTGTGAGATTGTAATGTAACTGGGGAAGTTGTGATGTCACAATGAGGTTGTTTCAATAGCAACACTGGCATCACAGGCTTTCATGTTTCACTGAGCATCAGTTGTGAGGCGGTGGTGTCCTAGTGACGCTAGATAGGATGTTGGTGATGAGGGTGTGATGTCGTATTAAGGCTATGATTTCAGAAGTGAGCCTATATGTCATAGTGAGGCTGTTATATCACAGTGAGGCTACAACCTCAGAGTTGAGGTTGTGATGTCACTGTGAGGCTGTGATTCCACCATGTGGCTGTGGTGTCACCTTGAGTCTGTGATGTCACAGCGAGTTAGTGATATCATGGTGGAAGCTCTGAAGTCACAGTGAGAGTGTGATGTCAGTGGCAAGGCTGATGTCACAGTGAGGGTATTATGTCAGTGGTGATGCTGTGATGTCACAGTACAGCTCTGAGGTCAGTAGTTAGGCTGTGGTTTCAGAAGTGAGACTGATGCCAAAATGATGATTTGATGGCAAAGTATGGGTTGTGATGTCACTGTGAGGTTGTGATGTCACTTGGGACGTTGTAATGTCACGGTGAGGTTGTGATGTCAATAGCGACACTGTGGTGTCACAGGGAGGCTGTCATGTTTCAGTGAGCCTGTGAGTTAAGTGGTGAAAGCTGTAGTGTCATAGAGAGGATAGGTAAGCATGTCAGTGATGACGGTGTTATATCGCATTGAGGCTATGATTTCAGTGGAGAGCCTGTGATGTCATAGTGAGGCTGTCATGTCACAGTGAGGCTAAAAGCTCAGCAGTAAGGTTGTGATGTCACAATGAGGCTGGGTTGTCACCAGTAATGCTGTGATATCTCAGTGAGGCTGTGATTTCAGTTGAGCCATATGATGACATCACAGTAAGGATGTGATTTCAGTGGTTAGGCCATGATATCAGAATGAGTCTGATATGAGTGGTGAGGGTATGATATCACAGTGAGGCTGGAATTTCACTGTTGGGGCTGTGATGCTACTAAGAGGCTTTGATTTTACCATGTGTCTGTGGTGTTACGGTGAGCTCATGATGTCACAGGGAGTTGGTGATGTCATGGTGGAGGCTATGAGGTCACAGTGAGACTGTGGTTTCAGTAGCAAGGCTGATGTCACAGTGAGGATATTTTGTCAGTGGTGATGCTGTGAAGTCACATTGAGGTTGTGATGTCACAGTGATTCTATGTCAGAAGTGTGTATGTGTTGTCTCCAAGAGGCAATTATGATAGTGGCAAGGCTGTTGTCACAATGAGTTTGTGATGTCACAGTGAGGCTGTGATGGCATTGTCAGTTTGTAATGTTACAGTGAGGCTGTGAGGACACAGTGTGCTATGATGTTAGAGTGAGGCTGAGAAGGCACAGAGATGTGGTGTCACTGGAGAGGTTTTGAAGACACAGTGAGGCTGTGATGTTAGTGCTGAGTCTGATGTCACAATGAGTCAGTCATATCACTGGTGAAGGTGTGATGTCACAATAATGCTGGAATGTCAGTGGTGACAAAGAGGTCATAGTGAGATATGATGTCTCTTGTGAGGCTTTGATGTCGCTGGTGATCCTATTATGTGACATTGACACTGGTGAGGCTGCGATGTCAAAGGCTGTGTTGTACGGTGTGGCATTGATGTTAGTGTTCAGACTAACTTCAGTGGCATCACTGGTGTCACAAGTGAGGCTGTGCTGTCATTGGTGATGCTGTGATTTCACAGTGAGGCTGTGATATCAGGGGTGAAGTTTTATGTCACAGTGATACTTTGATATCAGTGAATGGCTATGATGTCACAATGAGGCTGTGATATCACTGAAGTTGTGATGTCACTGGGGAAGTTGTGATGTCACAGTGAGGTTGGGATTTTAATACTGACACTGTTGTGTCACAGAGAGGCAGTCATGTTTCAGTGAGCCCGTGAAGTCAGTGGTAAAGCTGTGGTGTCATAATGAGGCTAGATAGGATGTCAGTAATGAGGGTGTGATGTTTTAATGAGGCTATGATTCCAGAGGTGAGTCTGTGATGTCACAGTGATGCTGTGATGTCACAGTGAGGCTATACCCTCAGATGTGACTCTATGATGTCACAGTGAGAATGCGTTGTCACAAGTGATGCCGTGATATCATAGTTAGGCTGTGATGTCAGTGGAGCAAGACTATGACATCACAGTGAGGAGGTGATTTCAGTGATTAGGCTGTGATATCTGAAGTATACCTGATGAGGCTTAGATTTCACAGTGAAGCTGGGATGCTACTGGTGAGGCTGTGGTGCCACATCAAGGCTGTGATGTCACTGTTGAGGCTGTCATATGACAGTGAGCCTGATATATCAGCGATGAGGCTGTGGTGTCATAATGAAGCTAGGCAGGATGTCCGTGGTGTCACTGATGCTATGATTTCAGAGGTTAGCCTGCTATTTCACAGTGAGGCTGTGATGTCAGAAGTGAGGCTATGATGTCACAGTGAGGCGTGATGTCAGAAATGGGGCTATAATGTCACAGACTGTGATATCACTGTGAAGCTATGATGTCACTGTTAGGCTGTGACTTCACAGAGAGGTTGTGATGTCACAGTGAGGCTGTCATGTCACCATGAGGTGATATCACTCTGGAAGTTGGGATGTCAGTAAGGTTCTCATGTCAGTGGCAAGGCTGATGTCATTTTGAGGCCATGGTGTAACAGGTGTTCCTATAGTTTCAATGGGCATATTGTGGGATCATTGTCATGCTGTGATATCACAGTAAGACTCTGATGTCAGGGCTGATTCTATGAGATGTCAGTGAGGCTGTGATGTCATGGATAATGCTTATATTTCATAGTGAGGTTAAAACATCAGTGGTGAGGCTGTGCATTCACACTGAGGCTGTGATGTCAGAGGAGAGGCTGTGATGTAACTGTGAGGCTGTTATGTTACCGTGAGGTTGTAATATCACAATGAGGCTGTGATATCAGTGCTGATAGACATGTAAGGCTGTCATGTCACTATTTATAATGTGAAAGGCTATCACTGCTGTGGCTGTCACATCACTGTGAGCCTGTGCTATATGTTTTGAGGCTGTGGTGTCATGGTAAGGCTAAGCAGGATACAAGTGGTGAAGCTGTAATGTCAGAGTGTGGCTTTGATATCACCATGATGCTGTGATATGATATCACAGCGAGGCTTTGATGTTACCATGCAGTTGTGATGTCAGTGGTTAGGCTGTGATAACACAGTTGAGCTGTATGGGCACAGTGTAGCTGTGATGTTACAGTGAGGTTGTGATATCACAATGAGGTTTTTATGTTAGTAGTGACTGTGCTTTCACAGGGAGACTATTCAGTTGGTAAGGCTGAATTTTCACTGATGGGTTCTAATGTCACAGAACGTTTATTGTGTCAACCTGAGGCTGAGATGTCACAGTAAAGCTGTGATGTCACAGCGATGCTCTGATGTCAGGATGAGGCCATGATGACTCAGTAAGGCTATAAACTCAGAGGTGAAAGTGTGATATAATAGTGGGTCTGTGTTGCCACCAGCGATACCGTGATATCACAGTAAGCCTGTGATGTAAGTGGTCGAGTCTATGATATCACAGTCAGGATGTGATTTCTATGTGTGATAGTTAAGCTTGGATGTCAACTTGACACACCCGGTATTAACTAAGCTGGGCTGAGACCACATCTGGAAAGGATCAACTGAGACTACTTGAAGGATTATATCCACCCTAGATCCTATCAGGACCTCCAAAGAACTCAAAGGAGCCACCAAGGAGAACAGATCCCTTCTTGCAGCTGTGCTAGGAATTGTTCTTCCTTCCGGCCGCTCGGTTCCTTCGACCTTCCACTAGACTAAGACTCTAGGAGTTCTCCAGCCTTCAGCCATCACCTACTTGATTACCGAACTGAGCAGCTAGCTGTTGGCAGCCATCGTTGGAACTACCTCGGCTACTGACAGCCTTCGCTGGACTACCTCGGCCATATCTGTAAGCCAACTCAATAAATTTTCTATGTATATTCTATATATATATATATATTTGTTCTGTGAATTCTGTGACTCTAGAGAACCCTAACTAATACAGAAATTGGTACCAGAAGTGGTTCTAGAGAAGCAGAATTGTAAGAATGAATTTTACTGGCAAGTTTTGTGTTTTCTGGAGCTGGCTTGTTGACCCAGTGCCAGTGGCTAAAGACTCCCCTAGACGCCAGGCAGAAGCGGGAACGGCCTGCGTTTCTGGTCCTGGTAGGGCAGAGCCTGTGAATCCTGGGGCAGAAGGAGGTGGAGGCGTCCATGGTGGTTCACGAATTCATCCGTGGTTCTACACACACACACACACACACACACACATACACACACACACACACAAACACACAAATAAAAGAATGACCTCTGAAATCATAGCATTCGTGACACCATGGACATCTTCCCTTGCCAAGCTATGACACTACAGGCTCATCACTGACATCTAAGGCTCATAGTCACATGACAGCCTCACCAGTGACAGCACAGCCTCACCTGTGACATTAGTGCTACCATGGACATTAGTCAGAACACTAACATCACTGCCACGCCAGTGACAACACAGTCTTTGACATCACAAACTCTCCAGTGTCACTGTCATGTAATAGGTTCAGTACTAACATCATAGCCTCACTAGTGACATCATAGACTTACTATGATATCTTTTGCACTGCTGACATTTCAGCATCATTGTGACACTACACCTTCACAAGTGATATCTCAGCCTCATCGTGACATCAGTATCACCACTAACATCATAGCCTCACTGTGCATCAAAACCTACCCAGGTACGTCACAATATCACCGTGTCATTTAGAGCCTCACTGTAACACCAGAGCCGTACTGTGTCCTCACAGTCTCGCTGTGACATTACAACCTAACAGTGACATCACAGCCTCAGTGGGACATCACAAACTCTCTGTGACATCAGCCTTGCCTCTGAAATAATAACCTCATGGTGACATCACATGCACACCTCTGACACAGCTTCAGTGTGACATCACAGCCTCAATGTGAAATCACTGCATCACCACTGACATCATAGCCTCACTGTGCCATCATATTTCCCACTGACATGACACACCCACTGTGAAAACACAGCCTCCACCATGACATCACAAACTCCTGGTTACATCAAAGATTCATGGTGACTCCACAACCATTCTGTGCCAACACAGCCTCACTGTGACATCACAGACTCACCATTGATATGACAGGCTCACCATGATAATACAGCCTCACAATTGACACCACAGCCTCATGGTGACAGCATAACATCACTGTGGCATCACAGACTCACCAGTTATATCACATCATCAATGCGACATCTTGGCCTCATCTCTCACATTAGTATCACTTCTGAAATCACAGCTTAACCACTGAACTCACAGCTGGACTGTGACATCACAGCCTCACTCTGACATTATAGTCTCACTGTGATATCACAGCTTCGTGGTGACATCAAAGACACACTGTGACATCACAGCCTAAACACTTGTATCCTACCTAGCCTTGCCATGGCACCACAGCCTCACCACAGATAACACAGGCTCACAGTGACATGACAGCCTCAGCACTGGATCATAGCCTTTGACATCATAAACAGTGACACCACAGACCGCATGTTACATCGCTGCCTCGTTGTGCCATTAATCTTCCCACAGATATTACAGACTCACAGTGACCTGACAGCCTCACTGTGACCTCACAGTTTAACCTGTTACATCATAGCCTCAAGGTGAAATCAGGCTTGCCACTGACATCATATCTTGCACAGTGATATAATAGGCTCACTGTGACATCACAACCTCTCTGTGATCTCACAGTCTCATAGTAACCTGACAGCCTCACTGTGATATCACAGCCTCACTGTGGCATTATAGCATCATTTCTCCATCACAGCTTCACTGTGACATCACAGCCTCACGTATGATATCACAGCTACACTGTGACATAACAAGGTAACCACTGAAATAGCAGCATCAATGACACCACGGACATCCTGCCTAGCCTTGCTATGACATCACAGCCTCATTACTGATATCTCAGGCTCGCAGTTACATGACAGCCTCATCAGTGACAACACAGCCTCGCTATGGCATCACAGCTGCATCAGTAACATCCAAGCCTTACTGTGACATCTCAGCCTAATCACTGACATCAGCCTCACTTCTGACATCACAGCCTAACCACTGACATCACAGAGGCACTGTGATATCACAGCCTCACTGTGACATCACAGCCTCATGTTGACATCACAGCTATACTGTGATATAAAGTATCACCACTGGTATCCTACCTATCTTTGCCCTGACACCACAGACCCACCACAGCTAGCACAGGTTCATAGTGATGGAACAGCCTCAGCAGTGACATCATAGCCTTTGACATCATAAACAGTTACACCATAGCCTCACGTGTTACATCACTGCCTCATTGTGACATCAATGTTCCCACAGATATCACAGCCTCACAGTGACCTCACAGACTCACTGTGACTTCACAATTTAACCTGTTCAATCATAGGCTTATCTGTTACCTCATAGCCTTTTGGTGAAATCAGCCTTGCAACTGGCATCACATCTTCCACAGTGACCTCACAGCTTCACTGTGCCACACAACCTCTATGTGATGTCACAGCCTCATAGTGACATCACAGCTTCACACTGATATCACAGCTTCACTGTGGCATTATAGCTTCACTCCCGAAATCACAGTCTCACTGTGACATCTCAGCCTCAACACTTACATCACAGACTCACTGTGACATAACAGGCTAACCTCTGAAATCATAGCGTCAGTGATACCATGGACATCCTGCCTAGCTTCGCTATGACACCACGGCCTCACCACTGACATCTCAGGATCACAGTCACATGACAGCCTCAACAATGCCACCAAAGCCCTGCTGTGCAATCTCAGCCTCACCAGTAACATCTGAGCCTCATTGTAACATCTCAGCCTCATCACTAACATGAGTCTCACTTCTGAAATCACAACCAAACTCTGATATTATAATCTATTGCCACTAATATCTCAGCCTCACTGTAATATCACAAACTCACAGTAACATCACCGCCTCACAGTGACATCAAAGCCTCTCCTCTGACATCATATTCTCAGTATGACTGCACAGCCTCACCACTGAAGAAATCACTGTGAAATCAAAGCATCACCCCTAATGTCACAGCCTCATTGGCATCTCATAGAATCACCCCTGACATAAGAATCTCACTGCGACATCACAACCTCACAGAGACCTAACAGCCTACCCAATGACATCACAGGCTCACCTGTTACATCATAGCCTCATTGTGACAACAGTCTTGCTAATGATATCACAACCTCATTGTGACACACAGGTTCCAGAGTGATATCACCTCATGGTGAAATGAAAGCCCACAATGACGTACAATCTTCACAGTGAAATCACACTTCCCACTGACATAACAGTCTCACTGTTACCTCACTGCTTCCATCATGGCATCACCAACTCTCTGTGACATCATGGGATCACCATGACACACGAACCACATGTTGACATTAATTATCACAGTGGCATCACAACCTCACAGTGACCTCCAGCCTAATGACTGACATCACAGGCTCAGCTATTACATGCCTCATTAGGGCATCACTCTTACCACTAACATCACAGTATCACTGGGACCTCACAGCCTCCACCGTGACATCACCAACTCCCTGTGACATCACAGGCTCACTGTGACACCACAGACACACAGTGACATCAAAGGCTCACAATGGCATCACAGCCTTACCAGTGACATACCACCTTCATCATTCACATCAGCCTCATTGTGATATCACAGCTTAACCACCAAAATGACATACTCATTCTGATGTCATAGTCTCACACCACTGACCTCACAGTATCACTGTGATATCTCAGCATCAACGGTGATAAGACAGCTTCACAGTAACATCACAGTTTCACCTCTGATGTTATAGCCTTACTGTGACATGACAGCCTCATTATGACATCACAGGGTCACCTCTAAAATCAGAGTATCAGTAACACCACAGATATCCTGCCAGCCTTGCTATGACCCCACAGCCTCATCACTGACATCACAGGCTCACGGTCACATGACAGCCTCAACAGTGACACCATAGGCATGCTGTCACATCGCAATCTCACCAGTAACACCCCAGCCTCACTATAACATCTCAGCTCATCACTGACATTAGTCTCACTTCTGACATCACAGCACAACACCTGAAATTTCAGCCGAACTATGGTGTCATAGTCTATCACCACAGATATCACAATCTCACTGTGATATCACAACCTCATGGTAATATCAGCCTTAAAGGGACATCACAGCCTCACTGTGATTGCCCAGCCTCACCACTGACATCTTAACCTCAATGTGAAATTCAAGTCACTGAAGTCACAGCCTCACTGACATCTCAGAGAATCAGCCCTGACATCGGATCCTTTTAGTGACATCACAACCTCACAGTGACCTCACAACCTGCCCACAATCTTGCCACTAATTCACAGCCTCACCGTGATATCACAACTTCCAGAGATATATCACCTCAAGGTGACATGACAGCCCACAGTGACACAACCTTCACAGTGACATCACAGCCTCAGTGTTACATCACGGCCTCACCAGTGACAGCACAGCTTCACCCGTGACATCAGTGTTGCCACTGACAGTCAGAACACTGACATTACTGCCACACCAGTAACAACACAGCCTTTGACATCACAGCCTCACCTGTTTCGTTGTCATGGTTATGTGTTCCTAACCGTAACAGCACAATGATGGACAACAGGGAAAGTGGAAGAGGAGGGGGCCATCTGCTCAACTTCAGGCACCATAGGCACAAGAACACAAAACCAAAGAGGCCACTCACTGAACTTTATCAGAGTGGGTGTTTCATCTACTCCGAAGGGAAGGAGGCACCACCCCATGATGGAGCACCAGTTTCGTTCGTTATCAGAATTAAACAGATAAATCGCTCCACCAACTAAAAACGGCCATGCACCACCACCCACAGAATCGAGAAAGTTCTATCAGTTTGTCAATCCTGACCCAGAGGCATATGGCCCAGGGGAGTAATGAACCCTTGAAATCCTTCACTAATCACAGGACGCTTAGATCCCAAACGCCTCTGCATATGTCCTGCACTAGGTCTCTCCTTGTACATTTGTTACCCTTTTATGAGTTGTTTTCAGTTTCACCTTTGTTTCTAGTCATTGCTTTTTATTTTCTGCACTCTTTCGCCTTGTCTTCTCTCTTTCTAGTCATCTCTGCTTTCCTCTCCATAATTGGTAATTTACTGCCCCATCAGAAGGCACCCAAGCTAATTGCCCTTAAGGCTCTACTAGACTTACGTAGGATCAAAGTGAAACCAAAGGACTTAGAAGATTTTTGGGAAGAAGCTTTAATCTTAGCTCCTGATTTTCCCCAGAAAATGTCTGGGACCCACGGATTTTTATGGGAGTGCTCTTCCTGGCCCATAAGAGGGAAATCCAGTAAGGCCATATGCCTTCAACCCCCTTTGTTCCCATCCTCCTTAGCATCATAGCAAGCCTTAAAGGATCCGCCCCATCAGAAGGCACCCAAGCTGATTGTCCTTAAGGCTCTACTAGACTTACATAGAATCAAAGTGAAACCAAAGGACTTAGACAATTTTTGGGAGGAAGCTTTAATCTTAGCTCCTAGAATTTCCCCAGAAAATGTCTGGGACCCACAGATTTTGATGGGAGTGCTCTTGCTGACCCATAAGAGGGAAGTCAAGTAAGGTCATATGCCTTCCACCCCCTTTATTCCCATCCTCCTTAGCATCATAGCAAGCCTTAAAGGATCCTTCACTGAGAAAGTGACTAATTGCTTTACAAATCCTTATCAAGCAAGAGGAAGGATAAATTCACAGAGAGAAGAGATAGAAAGACAACAGAAAATGTTAGCAAAGTGGAAATCCCCTGCCATGGGTTGGGCTCCTCCTGGGAGGAGTGTGGAGCAGCGGCAGCAGCAGAAATGATGGCAGAACTGCACAGCCTGGACCTACAATGGCAGGAATTGATAGAGCTCAGGTTTACTAGAGTTGGTGTTAGTCAGGGGCCACTCAATCGTGAGTCTGCAGCAAACTCATCCTCTGCCTGCTGCTTCTCGCTTGACTCCAAAGGTCTGCTCACCCCATCACCTTGAGCCCACGATGCCCCTGCTGAATTCTCCCTCTTTCCTGAGCTGTCCCAGTGGGGATTCAGCAACAGCCAGTGACATCATAAACTCACTATGACATCTTTCTCACTACTGACATTCCAGCCTTATTGTGACATCACACCTTCACCACTGACATCACAGCCTCACTGTGCCATCCAAACCACTCCAATGACATCAAAACATCACTGTATCATCAGAGCCTCATGGTGACATCATAACCACATTGAGTACTCACAGCTTCACTGTAATATTACAAACTAACAGTGCCATCAAAGCCTCACTGTGACATCACAAATTCTCTGTGACATCAGCCTTACCACTGACATAATAGCCTCATGGGACATCATATACACACCTTTGATATAGCCTCACTGTGACATCACAGCCTCCATATGACATCATAGCATCACCACTGACATCACAGCCTCACTGTGACATCACATGCTCAGTTTGACACAAAAAACTCATTGTGATATTAGAGCATCACCAGTAACAATACAGCCTTAACAATGACATAGGCTCCCTATGAAACACACTCACTGGACATCATTTTCTCACTATGACATCACAACCTGACTGTGACATAACAGCCACACTGTGCCAACAGAGATTCACTGTCACATCACAGATTCACTGTGGCATCACAGATTCATAGTGACATCACAGCCACACTGTGACATCACAGCCTCACCAGTGATATTGTACCTGACTTGCCATGACAACACAGCCTTACCACAGATAGCACAGGCTCACAGTGATGAGACAACGTCAGCAGTGATATCATAGCCTTTGATATCATAAATAGTGACACCACGGCCTCACATTTACATTATTCGCTCATTGGGACATCAATATTCCCAGAGATATCACAGCCACAGTTATCTCACAGCCTCACTGTGACCTCAAAGTCTAACCTCTTAAGTTATAGTCTCACCTGTTACATCATAGCATCATGGTGAAATCTGCCTTATCTCTGGCATCACATCTTTCACAGTGACATCACAGACTTACTGTGACATCACCACCTTGCTGTGATGTCACAGCCTCACAGTGATATCACAGCTTCACAGTGATATAACAGCCTCACTGTGGCATTACAGTCTCATTTCTGACATTACAGCCTCACCGTAACATCACAGCCTCATAGTGTTATTACAGTTTCACTGTGCCATCATAGCTTCTCCTCTAACATCACAACCTCACTCTGACAGCACAGCCTAACCATTGACATCCTAAACTCACTGTGAAATCCAACCATCACCCCTCATGTCACAGCCTCATTGACATCTCAAAGAATCAGCCCTGAGATCAGAGCCTCACTACAAAATCATAGCCTCACAGTGACCTCATAACCTGCCCACTGACACCACAGGTTCTCCTGTTACATCATAGCCTCAGTGTAACATCAGACTTGCCACTGACACCACAGAGTTACTGTAACATCACAGCTTCCAGAGTGATATCAACTCACAGTGACATGAAAGTCCATAGTGATATACAACTATCACAGCTTCAGCGGGACATCATGGCCCCACATCTGACATCACAGCCTCAACTCTGAGGTTATAGCCTCTCTGTGATATCACAGCCTCACTGTGACATCTCAGCCTCATCACTGACATCAGCATCACTTCTGACATCACAGCCTAACCACTGAAACCTCAACTGAACTGTGATATCATAGTCTACCATCACTGATATCACAGCCTCATTGTGATATCACAACCCGACATTGACATCACAGCCTCACAGTGACATCACAGCCTCTCCTCTGACATCACAGCCTCAGTATGACTACACAGTATCCCCTCTGACGTCTTAATCTAACTGTGAAATCCAACCATCACCCCTGATGTCACAGCCTCACTGGCATCTCATATAATCATCCTGACATCACAGCCATATGGTGCAATCAAAGCATCACTGTGACATAAAGCTTCACCTCTGACATCATAGCCTCAGTTTGACAAAATAAACTCATTGTGACATTAGAGCCTCCTCAGTGACAATACAGCCTCACCAATGACATAGACTCCCTGTATGAGCACAGACAATACTGGCATCACAACCTCACATTAACATCACAGCCTCTCCTATGACATCACAGCCTCACTGTGACTGCACAACCTCCCCACTGATGTCCTAACCTCACTGTGAAATCCAAGCATCACCACCGATGTCACAGCCTAACTGAAATCTCATAGAGTCAGCACTGACATCAGAGCCTCACTGAAACATCACATCCTCACAGTGATGTCACAATCTGCCCACTGACAAAACAGGCTCACCTGTTACATCGTAGCCTCATTGTGAAATAAATATTGCTACAGTTAGCACAGGCTCACAGTAACATGAAAGCCTCAGCAGTGACATCATAGGCTTTGACATCATAAACAGTGACACCACAGCTTCATATGTTGCATCACTGCCTCACTGTGAAATCAATCTTCCCACAAGTATCACAGCCTCACACTGACTTCACAGCCTCACTGTGACCTCACAGTCTAACCTGTTACATCATAGACTCACTTGTTATATCATAGCTTCATGTTGAAATCAGCCTTGTCACTGTAATCACATCTTCGACATTGACCTCACAGCCTCACTGTGACATCACAATCTCTCTGTGATGTCATAGCCTCAGAGTGACATCACAGATTCACAGTGATATCACAGCCTCACTGTGGCACTATAGCCTCATTTCTGATATCACAGCCTCACTGTGACATCACAGCTTCATTTCTGACATCACAGGCTCACTGTGACATAACAGGCTGATATCTAAAATCATAGCATCAGTGACACCATGGACATTCTGCCTAGCCTCGCTATAACACCACAGTCTCATCCCTGACATCTCAGGCTTACAGCCTCAACTGTGACACTACAGCCACGCTGTGGCATCACAGCCTAACTGTGTCATCACAGCCTTACCAGTTATATCACATCAACTATGGGACATCTCAGCCTCATCTCTCACATGAGTCTCACTTCTTACTGGTATCTTACCTAGACTTACTATGACTCCACAGCATTACTACATTATAGCACAAATTAACATTAATGTGTCACCCTCCGCAGTGACATAATAGCCTTTGACATCACAAACTGTGATAGCACAGTCTCACATGTTACATCACTGCCTCATTGTGACATCAATCTTCCCACAGACATCACAGCCTCACTGTGTCCTCACAGTCTAACCCATTACTTCATAGAGTAACCTATTACATCATAGCCTCTTGGGGAAATAAGCCTTGCCACTGACATCACATCTTACACAGTGACCTCACAGTCTCACTGTGATATCACAATTTCTCTGTGATGTCACAGTATCACAGTGATATCGCAGCTTCAAAGTAATATCACAGTCTCACTGTGTCATCATAGCCTAATTTCTGACATCACACCCTCACTGAGACATAACAGGCTAACCTCTGAAATCATAGCATCAGTGACACCATGAATATCCTGTCTATCCTTGCTATGATACCACAGCCTCATCTCTGACACTACAGGCTCACAGTCTCATGACAGCCTCAATGGTGACACCACATCCTCATGGTGACATCATAGCCTCACCAGTAACATCCCAGCCTCACTGTGACACCTCAGCCTCATCACTGACATCAGCCTCACTCCTGACATCACAGCCTAACCACTGAAATCTCAGCTGAAGTGTGATGTCATAGTCTTTCACCATTTATATCACAGCCTTACTATGACATCACAACCTCACGGTAACATCACAGCCTCACAGTGACAGCACAGCTTCACCACTGACTTACTATCCTAACTGTGAAATCCAAGATCAACCCTGATGTTACAGATTCACTGAAAAATAATACTATCAGCCCATACATCATAGCCTCACTGTGACATCACAGCCTCATAGCGACCTCACAACCTGCACACTGACACCACAGGCTGCACTGTTAAATCATAGCCTCATTGTGACATCAGTCTTACCACTGACATCACAGCTTCACTGTGACATCACAACCTCATGGTAACATCATCAACTAACAGTGACATCACAGCCTCTCCTCTGACATCACAGCCACAGTGTGACTGCACAGCCTCACCATGGACATCCTAACCTCACTCTGAAATCTATGCATCATCCCTGATGTCATAGCCTCAAATATATCTGAGCCTCTCTGAGACATCACAGCATCACAGTGATCTCAAAAGCTGCCACTGACCTCACAGGCTCACCAGTTCCATCATAGCCTCATTGTGACATCAGTCTTGTCACTGACATCACAACTTCACTGTAACATCTCAACTTCTAAGTTATATTACCTCATGGTGACATGACAACCCACAGTGAAATACAACCTTCATAGTGACATCACAGCCTCAGTGTCACATCACAGCCTCACCAGAGACAGCACAGCCTCACATATGACATCAGAGTTGCCACTGACATTAGTCAGAGTACTGTCTTCCCTGTCACACCACGGACAACACAGCTTTTGTCATCACAGCCTCATCCGTGACACTGTCACTTAATAGGTTTACCACTGACATCATAGCCTCAGCAATAACATCATAGACTCACTATGACATCTTTCTCACCACTGACATTCCAGCCTTATTGCGACATCACACCATTACCAGTTACATCACAGCCTCATTGTGACATCAGCCTTACCACTAACATCACGACCTCACTGTGCAATCAAAACCTCTTCAGTGACATCACAACATCACTGTGTCTTCAGAACTTCACTATGACATCATAGCCACATTATGTCCTCACAGACTCACTGTCACATTACAACCTGACAGTCCCATCACAGCCTCACTGTGACATCACAAAGTCACTGTGACATTAGCTTCATGATGACATTGCACAAACACCTCTGACATAGCTGCACTGTGACATCACAGACTCAATGTGTCATCACAGCATCACCACTGACATCCTAGCTTCACTGTGACATCAGCCTTGACACAGACATCATAATCTCACTGTGGCCTCATAGCCTCCATCATAACATCACTAACTCCCTGTAACATCATGGGCTCACAGTGTCACCACAGCAAAACAGTGACATCATAGCCTCATGGTGGCATCACATCCTAACAATGACCTGACAATCTGTCCACTGACACAACAGGCTCATGTGGCATCAGTCTTGCCAGTGACATCACATCCTAAATGTGACATTACAGCTTCCAGAGTGATAACCTCTCAGGGTAACATGACTGCCCACAGTGACATATAATCTTCAGTCACATCATAGCCTCAGTGTGCCATCACAGACTCATCAATGACAGCACAGCCTCACCTGTGATATAAGCCTCACCACTGACATTAGTCAGAACACTGACATCACTGATACACCAGTGACAGCACAGCCATTGACATCACAGCCTCATCAGTGTCAATGTCACATAATAGTTTCGCCACTGACATTATAGCCTCACCAGTGATCTCAGCCTTGCCACTGATATCACAGCCTCAATGTGGTTTCACAGCATGACTACTGACATCATAACCTCACTTGCCACAAACATCACAGTCTCACTATGACCTCACAGCCTCCACCGTGACATCATCAAGTGCCTGTGACATCACGGGTTCACAGTCACACAACAGTCACACAGCAATATCAAAGAGTCACAGTGTCATCACAGCCTTACCAGTGACATGCCAGCCTCACAGTGACATCATACTCGCATCATTCACATCAGGCTCATTCTGATATCACAGCCTATCCACTGAAATCACATCCTCACTGTGATGTCACAGTCTCGCTCCACTGACATCACAGCATCACTGTGACATCATAGCCTTACCTCTGAGGTTATAGCCTCGCTGTGACATGACAGCTTCACTATGTCATCAGAGGCTCACCTCTGAAATCCTAGCCTCAATGTGGCATCATATGATCATCACTGACATCCTATCTATACTCACTGTGTCACCACGGCTTCACCATTGACCTTACAGGCTCAATGAAACATGATAACCTCCCTGTGACACCACAGTGTCACTATTGACATCACAAACTCACTGTGACATCACAACTTCCCCAGTGAAATCAACTTCACAGTCACATCATAGCCTCATTGTGACATCACAGCCATAATGTGCCATCAAAGCATGACTTTGACAGAAAGCTTCACCTCTGTCATCATAGCCTCACTGTGACATCACAGCCTCAGTTTGACACAATAAACTCACTGTGACATGAAAGCCTCACCAGTGACAATTCAACCTCAACAATGACATACTGTCCCTGTGAAAAACAGTCACTACTGACATCACAACCTCACTGTGACATCAAAACCTCACTGTGACAACACAGCCACACAGTGCCAGCCCATTATCACTGGAACATTACAGCCTTATCACTGATAGGACAGGCTGACCAAGATATAACTTCATCAGTCACACTACAACCTCATGGTGACATCATAACCTCACTATGACATCACTGGTTCACCAGACATATCACATCATCAATACAACATATCAGCCTCATCTCTCACATGAGTCACTTCTGAAATTACAGCCTAACCACTGACCTCACAGCTGCACTGTGACATCACAACATCACTCTGCTATCACGGCCTCCTGGTGACATCACAGCCTCACCACTGGTATCCTATCTAGCCTTACTATGACACCACAGCCCATCACAGTTATCACAGTCTCACAGTGACGTGACAACCTTAGCAGTGACATCATAGCCTTTCACATCATAAACAGTGACATCACAGCCTCACATCTTACATCACTGCCTCATTGTGACATCAATCTTCCCACAGACATCACAGCCTCACAGAGACCTCACTGCTTCTCAGTGACATCACAAGCTCATAGTGACATCACAGATTCAAAGTGATATCACAATATCACTGAGGCATTTAGTCACATTTCTGACATCACAGCCTCACTGTGACTTAACAGGTTCACCTCTCACATCATTGCCTCACTGTGACATAACAGGCCAACCTCTGAAATCACATCATCAACTCCCTGTGAAATCACAGGCTCACGGGGACACCACAGACACATGGTGACATCAAAGCCTCATGGTATCATCACAGACTCACAGTGATTTCAAAGAGTGCCCACTGACACCACATGCTCACCTGTTACATCATAGCCTCATTGTGACTTCAGTCTTACCACTGACATCATAGGCTCCCCAGTGACACCATAGACTCACTATGACATCTTTCTCACCACTGACATTACAGCCTTATTGTGACATCACACCTTCACTACTGGCATCACCGCCTCCACTGGGACATCACCAACTCCCTGTGACATCATAGGCTCATGGTGACAACATAGCTTCATGAAGTGGCATGCCAGCCTCATTGTGACATTACAACCTCATCACTCACATCAGCCTCATTCTGATATCACAGCCTAACCACTGAAATCACATCCTCACTGATGTCATAGTCTCACTCCACTGACATCACAGCCTCACTGTGATGTTATAGTCTCTCTCCACTGACATCACAGACTCACCGTGATATCACGGCATCACTGGCGAGAACACAGCCTCACTCTGACATCACAGCATCGATTCTGACATTATAGCCTCACTGTTTCATCACAGCCTCAATATGATATCACTGACTCACCTATGAAATCATACCCTCAATGTAGCATCATACCCTCATAACTGACATCCTACTTAGCCTCATTATGACACTACAGCCTCACCATAGATCTCACAGGCCCATTGAAACATGACAGCCTCCCTGGGACACACAGTGTCACTGTTGACATCACAACCTCATTGTGACATCACAAACTTCCCAAATGACATCACAATCTTACAGTGATATCACAGCCTCATTGGGACATCACAGCCATACAGTGATAGCAAAGCATTACTGTCACATAAAGCTTCACCTCTGCCATCATAGCCTCACTGTGATATCACAGCCTCAGTTTGACACAATAAACTCACTGTGATATTAAAGTCTCACCAGTGACAATACAACTTCACCAATGACATAGTCGCCCTGTGAAAGCACAGTCTCTACTGACATCACGACCTCACTGTGAAATCACAACCTCACTGTGACATCCCATCTACACTGTGTCAGGACAGCATTACTGTGAAATCACAGCTCACCCATATTTTACAGCCTCACCGGTGACACCACAGCCTCATTGTGACATCACATCCTCACTGTGGCATCATGACCTCATCAGTCATATTACATCATCAATGAGACATCTCAGCTTCATCTCTCACATCAGTCTCACTTCTGAAAATACAGCCTAACTGCTGACCTCACAGCTGCACTGTGACATCACAGCATAATTGTGACTTCACAGCCTCACTACTGGTATCCTACATAGCCTTCTCAGGACACCACATCCTCACCACATTTAGCACAGGCTCAGAGTAATGTGACAGCCTCAGCAGTGTCATCATAGACTTTGATATTATAAACAATGACATCACAGCCTCACATGTTACATCACTGCCTCACTGTGACATTAATCTTTCCACAGATATCACAGCCTCACAGTGACCTCACAACATCACTGTGACCTTACAGTCTAACCTGTTACATCGTAGACTCAAATGTTGCATGACAGTGTCATGGTGAAATCAGCCTTCCACTGACATCACATCTTCCACAGTGACCTCACAGCCTCACTGTGACCTCACAACCTCTCTGATATCACAGCCTCATAGGGAAATCTCAGTTGCAGAGTGATATCACAGCCTCACTGTGGCATTATAGCCTCATTTCTCACATCACACCCTCACAGTGACAATACAGCCTCACGTGTGACATCACAGTCTCACTGTCACATAACAGGCTAAACTCTAAAATCATAGCATCAGTGACACCACGGACAGCCTGTCTAGCCTCGCTATGACACCACAGCTTCATCACTGACATTTCAGGCTCATGGTCAGGAGACAGCCTCAAAAGCGACCCCACAGCCTTGCTAGGGCTTTACAGCTTCACCAGTAACATCTGAGCCTCGCTGTGACATCTCAGCCTCAACACTGACGTCAACCTCACTTTTAACATCACAGCCCAAACACTAAATCACAGCAAAACTGTGATCTCATAGTTGGTCACTACTGATATCACAGCCATACTGTGATATCATAACCTCATGGTAACATCACAGTGACATCACAGCCTCTCCTCTGATATCACAGCCTCAGTGTGGCTGCACAGCCTCACCACTGTCATCCTAAACTCACTGTGAAATCCAACCATCACCCCTGAAGTCACAGCCCCACTGACATCTCATAGAGTCAGCCCTGACATCAGAACCTCACTGCAACATCACAGACTCACAGTGACCTCACAACCTGCCCACTGACACCACATCTCACCGGTTACATCATAGTCTCATTGTGACATCAATCTTGCCACTGATGTCACAGCCTCACCGTGACATCACAGCTTACAGAGTGTTATCACCTCACAGTGACATGGCAGCCCACAGTGACATCCAATCTTCACATGACATCACAGCCTCATTGTGACATCACAGCCTAACCAGTGATAGCACAGCCTCACCTGTGACATCGCTATTGATGTTGTTCAGAACACTGACATTCCTCCCATACCAATGACAACACAGCCTTTGACATCACAGTTTCACCAGTGTCACATAGGTACACTACTGAAATCACAGCCTCACCAGTCATAGACTCACTATAACATCTCTCTCACCACTGACATTCCAGCCTTATGGTGACATCACACCTTCACCTGTTACATCACAACCTTATTGTGACACCACTAACATCACACTAACATCAACACTAATATCACAGACTCATTGTGCCATCCGAACTTTTCCAGTGACATCACAACATCATTGTCATCGAAACCTCACTATGACATCAAAGCCACACAGTGTCCTCAGAGCCTCACTGTGACATTGCATCCTTACAGTGACATCACAGCTTCATTGTGTCATCACACTCGCTGTGACATCAGCCTTGCCACTGTCATAATAGCCTCGTGGTGACATCACATTCATACTGTCATAGTTAAGCACATGTGTCAACTTGACTGTTGAGGGTTTGATCTCTGGGCACAGTTGGAAGAATTGATGGTTGAGTTAAGCCCAGAGCAAACCTGAAGGAGATTGTCTAGCTGATGGGGAAGTCCACTGTGGGTTGGATTAGGTCTTGGATAAATCACAGAAAGCTGGTTGAGAGAGTTGGAATCTTTCTGTTCACTTGGCCAGACATGCTGGTCTGGCAAGTAAGGATTGTCCATCTGTCAGCCATTATGCAGTGATGGTGTGGCCAGTTCCCTTAGCCCTAGTGTTGGTGCATGCTCTCCCATCAAGCTGGACTAAGAACTATAACCAGAATCATAAGAAAGAATAAGCGCTTGTTCCCTTAAGCTGTTTGATGGTTACTTATCAGCAAGGTTGCAGGCTGACTGCATCAGAATTTGGTACCCAGGAAGTGGGGGATTGCTGATAAATTTGACTATTGGATTTTGTGGCTTTTGAGTGGCTTTTGCTTTGTGGATTTACAAATACCATTCTTCAGAGTTTAGTGGGCCAATTCCTGAGATAGATTTTTTGGGCCCAATTTGTGATGAAGGGAACAAAGACTTTGGTAAAGCTGAATTTAAAGATGATGGACTGGTTTGCTTGACAGAGGAGAGCTGTGTTGGTAGCCTTGAAGGTTTGGATGTGCAAAGGGCAGGCAGCAGAATATCTGCTGCTCTTAGAGAAATGAGTATCAGTGAAGGAAAACCTAGTGACTTGCAGTGGGATGGTGGAAGACATGAAAACCACCATATGGTGAGATCGTGGTTTGAAAACCCAGATTCCTTCAGGGGCCAAAAGCCCAAGTTAAAGCTGTTTCTTGCCCTTTGGAAGTTTGGCTGCCTAAAAGAGGCTTTTCCAATGTCAGCATGTTGAAGTTTGTGCAGTTGTAGCTCTACTGGACAAAGCTATGTTTCAACCTCACTTCAGAATCTGGCAGGTCTCAGGTGGTACTAGTTTTGGTGTCAGTAGAAGGGTTCGTGGAGAGCAGCAAAAGCTTGGCACCACATGACAGGCATAGAGGTCCTGCGAGAGAAGGTGAAGCTTATAGCTGCAGAGGAGAATCCAGAGTGGTGTTTGAGATGCCAGAACTGTGGGACTGCTGCTGAGGATGACTGTGAGAGGAGATTAAGCCTGGTTCAAGGAAGTCTGCTTTTGCAACTTCAAGCTGCAAACAGGGACTGGGATTGCCTAGAATCTTCGAGCTACCTTGACTACGTGATGAGTAGTCAGAAGGTGGACATTGAAGTATAGGGTGTGGTGATTTGTTGGACCTTGATTTTTTAATGTTTTCCTATTGTTTTAAGATTCTTCTGTTTTAATGTTTTACCTGTTTTAAAGTATTTAACTTATTCTAATTTAAGAAAGTTAAGAAACTTGAACATTTAAAATGTTGGAACTGAACGTTTAATGAAAGAACATTTTAAATTTGTCCATGGAATGTATTTATATTTTAGCATTTGTGGGGACAAGGAAAGGTTACAGTTTAAAAGTGCTATTGTTTTTGTGTCAAGTTGACAAGGGGTAGAGTGTCATAGTTAAGCACAGATGTCAACTTTATTGTTGAGGGTTTGAGCTCTAAGCACAGTTGTAAGAGTTGATGGTTGAGTAAGGAGATTGTCTAGCTGATGGAGAAGACCCAACCCATGATTAGGCCTTGGATAAATCACAGAGAGCTGGTTGAAAGAGTTGTCATCCTTCTGTTCACTTGCCCAGACATGCTGGTCTGGCAAGTAAGTATTATCCATCTCTCAGCCATTATGCAGTAATGGTGTGGCCAGTTCCCTCAGCCCTAGTTCCCATCAAGCTGTATAGTACTAAGAACTATAACCAGGAATTGTAAAAGAATAAATCCTTGTTCTCTTAAGCCATTTGATGGTTATTAATTGGCAATATTGCAGGATGACTACAACATACACTTCTGACATAGCCTCACTGTGACATTACAGCCTCAAAATCACTTCAGAGCATCACCACTGACATCATAGCCTCACAGTATCATCACCATTTCTACTGACATCACAGCCTCGCTGTGATATCACAGCTTCCAGAGTGATTTCACATCACGGTGACATGACAGCCCACAGTGACCTACAACCTTCATGGTGACATCAAAGACTCATGGTGGCATCACAGTCTCACCAATGATATGCCAGCCTCACTGTGACATCATATTCTCATCATTCACACCAGCCTTATTCTGCTTTCACAGCCTAACCACTGAAATCACATCCTCATTGTGATGTCATAGTCTCACTCCACTGACATCTCAGTCTCACTGTGATATTATGGCATCACTGGTGACAACACAGCCTCACTGTGACATCACAGCCTCACTCTGAGGTTATAACCTCACTGTGACATGACAGCCTCACTGTGACAACACAGCCTCACTGTGACATCACAGCCTCACTCTGAGGTTATAGCCTCACTGTGACATGACAGCCTCACTGTGACATCACCGGCTCAACTCTGAATTCATTGTCCAACTATGACTTCACAGCATCGATCCTGATGTTATAGCCTTACTGTTACTTCACAGCCTCACTATGACATCACAGGCTCACTGAAACATGACAGCCTCCCTGTGTGTGATAGTTAACCTGGGTGTCAACTTGACACACCCAGTATTAACTAAGATGGGTTGATACCACCTCTGGAAATGATCAACTGAGACCACTTGATAGGATTGTACCTACCCTAGATCCTATCAATACCTCCAAATCTCTCATAGGATCCTCCCAGTACTGCATAATATAAAAAGGAGCCACTAAAGGGAACTTAAACCTTACTGCAGATGTGCTAGGAATTGCTTTTCCTTCTGGCCGCCCAGTTTCTTCGACCCTCTAGCCTTCCAACCCACCAAGTTGTTGTTAGCTAGACTAAAGACTCCAGGAATTCTCTAGCATTCAACTACCACCCATTTGGCTACCGAACTGAGCAGCTACTGACCATCATTAGATGACCTCAGCTACTGGCAACCATCGTTAGACTACCTCAGCTACTGGCAGCCAGTGTTGGACTACCTTGGCCATACTGTAAGCCAACTCAATACATTCCATACATTATATATATATTATATATTATATTATTATTATATTATTATTATATTATACATTATATATATATTCATTGTGTTGATTCGGTATCAATAGAGAACTTGACTAATACATTGTGACACCACAGTGTCACTATTTACATCACAACCTCACTATGACATCACTACTTCCCCAGTGACATCACAAACTCACAGTGACATGACAGCCTCATTGTGATAATATAGCCATACTGGGCCATCAAAGCATCACTGTGACATAAAGCTTCACCTTTGACATGATAGCCTTGATAGCCTCACTGAGACAACACAGCCTCAGTTTGACACAATAAACTCATTGTGACATTAAAGACTCACCAGTGACAATACAGCCTCACAAATGACAGTCTCTGTGTGATGTCACTACTGACACCACAACCTCACTGTGACATCAAAGCCAGCACAACCTCACTGTGACATCACAGCCTCATTGTAACATCACAGTTATACATGCCATCAAAACATCACTGTGACATAAAGCTTCACCTCTGATATCAGAGCATCATTGTGACATCACAGCCGGTTTGACACAATAAACTCACTGTAATGTTAGAGCCTCACCAGTGAAAATACAGCCTCACAAATGACAGTCTCTCTGTGATATCACTACTGACATCACAACCTCACTGTGACATCAAAGCCACAATGTGCCAGCACAACCTCACTGTGACATCACAGCCTCATCACTGATATGACAGTCTTACAGTGATATCAGAGTCTTGCCTCTGACATCACAGCCTCAGTGTGGCTGTACAGCCTAAACTCACTAGTGACATCTTAAACTCACTGTGAAATCCAAGCATCAACCTAAAGTCACAGCCTCACTCATAGATTCATACCTCACATCACAGCATCACTGTGACATCAAAGACTCACAGTGAACTCACAGCCTTCACACTGACAACACTGGCTCATCTGGTACATCATAGCCTCATTGTGATATGAGTCTTTCCACTGACATCACAGCCTCACTGTGATATCCCAGCTTCCAGAGTGATATCACCTCATGGTGACATGACAGCCCACAGTGACATACAACTTTCACAGTGACATGACAGACTCAGTGTGACATCACAACCTCATCAGTGAGAGCATAGCCTCAACTGTGACATCAACATCACCACTGACATTAGTCAGAACACTCACATCAGTACCATACCAATGACAATACAGCCTTTGACATCACAGCCTCACCAGTGTCACTGTCACATAATAGGTTCACCACTGACATCATAGCCTCACCAGTGACATCGTAGACTCACTGTGATATCTTTCTCACCACTGGCATTCCAGTCTTATTGTGACATCACACTTTCACCAGTGACATCACAACCTCATTTGACACCAGAGCATCACCACTAACATCATAGCCTCACTGTAATATCAGCCTTGCCTCTGATATCACAGTCTCATTGTGATCTCACAGCCTCCACTGTGACATCACCAACTTCCTGTGACATCACGGGCTCATGGTGTCATCACAGCCACACAGTAATATCAAAGCCTCATGTTGGCATCATAACATCACTAGTGACATGCCAGTCTCACTGTGACATCTCAGCCTCATCACTGACATCAGTCTCATTTCTGACATCACAGCCTAATCACTGAAATCACAACTAAACTGTGATGTCACAGTCTATCACCACTTATATCACAGTCTCACTTTGATATCACAAGCTCATGGTAACATCACAGCCTCAAAGTGACATAACAGCATCACTATGACATCAGAGACTCACCTCTGAAATGATAGCCTTAATGCAACATCACACCCTCATCACTGACATCTTACCCAGGCTCATTATGATACCACAGCCTCATTGATCTCCAGGCTCACTGAAACATGACAGCCTCACTGTGACATCACAGTGTCACTATTGACTTCAAAATCTCACTGTGACATCACAACCTCACTGTGACATCACAGGCATACTGTGCCAGCACAGACTCACTGTGACATCACAGCCTCACCACTGATAGGACAGGCCCACTGTGATATTACAGCCTCACCATTGACACCGCAGCCTCATGGTGACATCATAACCTCACTGTGTCATCACAGCCTCACAGGTTATATCATGTCATCAATGTGACATCTCAGCCTCATCTCTCACATCAGTCTCGATTCTGAAATCACAGCATAGCTACTGACCTCACAGCTGCACTTTGACCTCACAGCTTCACTGTGACATCACAGCCTCATGATGACATCGCAACCACACTGTGACTTCATAGCCTCACCACTTGTATCCTACCTGGGCTTGCGATGACGCCACAGATAGCACAGGCTCACAGTAACATGACAGCCTCAGCAGTGACATCATAGCCTTTGACATCATAAACAGTGACACCACAGCCTCACATGTTACATCACTGCCTCACTGTGGCATCAATCTTCGCACAGATATCACAGCCTCACAGTGACCTCACTGTGAAGTGACAGTGAGGTTTTGAAGTCCTGGTAAAACTATGTTGTCAGAGTTGAGCCTGTGATGTCACCATGAGACTATGATTTCATAGTGAGGCTGTGATGACACTGAGGCTCTGATATCAGTGGGGATTCTATGAAATGACAGTGTGGCTGTGAGGTCAGTGCTGATGCTGTGATTTCCCAAAGAGGTTAGGATGTCCAAGGCTGAAGTCACAGTCAGTTTGTGACATCAAAGCATCTGTGATGACACAGTGATGATGTTATGTCACTGTTTTGGTGTGACATCAGAGGTGAGGCTGAAACATAATAATGAGCCTGTCATATCAGTGGTAAGACTGTGATGATACAATGAGGCTGTGATGTCAATGTGGAGGCTCTGATGTCTCAGTGTGACTGTGATATCACAGTGAGTTTGTGATGATATAGTGAGGCTGTGATGACACTGTGAGGCTATGAGGACAGAGTTGAGGTTGTGATATTACCATGAGGCTGTGATGTCAGTGGTGAAGGTATGAAATTACAATATTCCTGAGATGTCAGTGGTGAAGGTATCATGTCACAGTAAGGCTGAGATGTTAGTGGTGAGAATGATGTTGTAGTGAGGGTATGATCTCACTACTGAGGATATGATGTCAGTGGTGAACCTATTGTGTGAGAGTGATGCTCTGATGTCTGTGGTGAAAATTTGATGTCACAGTGAGGCTAGGATGACAGTAGTGAGGCTGTGAAGTGACAGTGAGTCTATGATGTTATTATGGAAGCTGTGAGTTCACAATGAGGATGTAATATCAGTGGCAAGTCTGAAGTCACAGTGAGTTTGTGATGTCTGAGCATCTGTGATGTCACAATGATGGTGATATGTCATGGTTAGGGTGTGAAATCAGAGGTGATGCTGAGCATAATAGTGAACCTGTGATATCAGTGGAGAGGCTGTAACAACACAGTGAGGATATGATGTCAATGTGGAGACTGTGATGTCAATGTGGAGACTGTGATGTCACAGTGTAGCTGTGATGTAATAGTGAGGCTGTGATGATACTGTGAGGCTGTGAAGTCAGAGGTGAGGTTGTGATGTCACCATGAGATTGTGATGTCAGCGGTGAAAGCATGAAGTCACAATATGGCTGAGATATCACTGGTGAAGTTATGGTGTCACAATAAGGCTGAGTTATCAGTGGAGAGAATGATGTCAAAGTGAGATTATGATCTCACTGGTCATGCTATGATGTCAGTGGTGAGCCTGTTGTGCAAGAGTGAGGCTGTGATGTCTGTGGTGAAGCTTTGATGTCACAGTGAGGCTAGGATGTCAGTGGTGAGGCAGTGAAGTCACTGTAAGGCTGTGATGTCACTGTGGAAGCTGTGAGGTCACAATAAGATGTAATATCAGTCGTTAGGCTGGTGTCCTGTGAGGCATGGTTTCAATGGTGAAGTTCTGATATCAGCGAGGCTGTGTGTCACACTGAGGATATGATGTCACAGTGAAACTATGGTATCAGAGGTAAGCCTATACTGTCACCATGAGACTCTGTTGTCACAGTGAGTCTGTGATGTCAGTGGAAAGGCTGAAGTCACAGTGAGTTTGTGACATCCCAGAGAGGCTGTGATTTCACAGTGATTCTGTAATGTCACAGTGTGGGTGTGACATCACATGTTCAGCTGAAACATAACAGTGATCATGTGAGGTCAGTGATGAGTCTGTGATGTCACAGTGAGGCAGTGATGTCAGAGTTGTGGCTGTGAAGTTACAGTGAGGCTGTGATGACATCATGAGGCTCTGATATTCATGATGGTTCTATCAGATGACAGTGAGGCTTTGATATCAGTGTTGATTCTGTGATTTCACAGTGAGGTTAGGATGTGAGTGGATAGACTACGCCATCAAAATGAGGCTGTCATGTGATGTCAAATGTGATGCTGTGATGAAGCAGTGAAGTTGTATTGTCACGGGTGATGCTGTGATGTCACAGTGAAATCACAGCATCACCACTGCTGTCACATCCTCACTGTCATTGCATTGAATCACCACTGACATTAGAGCTTCACTATGTCATCACTACTTCATCTCTGACATGAGCCTCACTGTGACTTACAGCCTCACCACTGTCATACTAGTCTCACTATGACATCAAAGTTTCAGAATAGACATCACAGCATCACTGTCACATGAGGTTCACCATTGACATCATAGTCTCGCCAGTAAGATCATAACTTCACTATGAAATCGTTCTCATCACTGACAACTTAGTCTCATTGTGACATCGTACCTTCAGCACAGACATCAGAGCCTCATGATGACATCACAGCCTCACCTATGTCATCATACTCTCACTCTGTCATTACAGCCTCACTGTGTCATCACAGCCTCACTGTGACATCACAGACAAATCTCTGACTTAAAGCCTCACTGTGAGGGTACAGCCTCAGTGTGACATCACAGCCACACTGTGTCATCAAAGCCTCACATTGACAGCACAGCACACCATCACTGTGATGGCACACTGTCAATGTGATATCAAAGCCACACTGTGCCATCACAGCCTTCACAGTAACATCATTGACTCACTGTGATGTCATGACATCACCAGTGAAAACACAGCCTCACTGCCACATCTCAGCCTCATTTCTGACAAAACATCACAACCTCACTGTGATGGTTCAGCCTCACCAGACATCACTGTGACATCAAAGCTTCACCACTGACATCACAGTGTCACTGTCCCATAATAGGTGTCCCATCATAGCCTCACCTGTGAATTGATAACCTCACTGTGACATCATTCTTGCCATTGACATCTAGGACTCATTGTGACATCACACCCTCACCACTAACATCACACCCTTATGATGACAACACAGCCTCACCTCTAACATCATACCTTCACTGTATCATCAGAGACTCACCATGTCATTACAGCCTCACTGTGACATCACAACCTCACTGTGACATGACAGCCACACCTCAGAAAATGCAGCCTCACAGTGATGTCACAGCCATAGTCTTATATCACAGCCTCCACACTGACATCACAGCCTCACTGTGACATGACAGCCACACCTCTTACATCACAGCCTCCACACTAACATTATAGTCTCACTGTGACATCACTGCATCATCATTGATATCACAACCTCACTGTAACATCGCAGCTTTAAATCTGAGTTGACAACCTCAGTGTAAGGCTGTGATAATGAAGCTGGATTGTCACTGAGTGGTGCACACCGACTCACCACTGACACCATAGCCTCACCATTACATTTCAGCCTCATCTCTGAAATCATTCCCTCATTGTGTTTTAATAGCCTCACTGTGACAACACAACCTCTCTGTGATGTCATAAACTCCCTGTGACTTCAGCCTTGCCACTGAAACAACAGCCTCACAAGAGACATCACAGTCTCACCTCTGACATCACAGCTTTGCTGTGACATTATATTCTCAAAGTGACATCACAGGCTAACCTCTGACATCATAGCCTCACTGTGAGAGCACAACCTCACTGTAGCATCAGAGTTTACCATTGAAACCAAGCCTCACCTGTGACATCAGCTTTGCCACTGATATTACAGCCTCACTGTGACCTCACAGCTTCCACAGTGACATCACAGCCTCACTGTAATATCACAACCTCACTGTGACTTCACAGTCTCACAGCTGATATTCCAGCCTCACTGTCATATCGAAGATTCACTACAGATATCAAGCCTCACTGTGACTTTCCAGCCTCACCAGTGACAAGACAGCCTCATTATCACATCGAATCCTCACCTCTGAAATCACATCATAGGCTCAATGTGACGGCACAGTCTCACCACTGACATCCTAACCTCGCTGTGAAATCACAGCATTACCAATGATGTCACAACCTCACTGTAATCTTATAGAATCACCAGCAATATCAGAGCCTCACTGTGTCATCACAGCCTTTCTGTGACATCACAGGATCACTGTGACAACACAGCCATACCTCTGACATCACGACCTCACTGTGAAAGCACAGCCTCACTGTGATGGCACAGCCTCATTGTTCCATCACAGCCACACTGTGACATCACAACCTCCACATTGACATCACAGCTTCACTGTGACATCACAACATCACAAGTGGCAACGCAGCCTCACTGATACATTGCAGCTTCACCTCTGACATCACAACCCAGCCTCACTGTGTAGATACAGCCTCACCTATCACAACCTATCCTCACTGTGAAATCACAGCATCATCATTGACATCGCAGGCTCACTGTCATCTCTTAGAATCACCACTGACATCAGAGCCTCACTGCATCCTCACAGTCTCACTGTGACATCATTGCCTCACTGTTACACAATAGACTCACTACTGACATCATGGCCTCACCAGTGAGATCATAACCTCACTATGACATCATTCTTGCCACTGACATCTCAGCCTCATAGTGACATCATATCTTTACCCCTGACATTTTAGCTTTATTGTGATATCACACATTCCCCACTGACATCACAGGCTCATGGTGACATCACAGCCTCACTTCTGACATCATAGCATCACTGAGAGGGCGTAGGCAAACTCTGTTATCACAGCCTCACTGTGACATTGCAGCCTAACTTGATGGCACAGACTCACTGTGAAGTCCAAACCTCACTGTGACATCACAGTCTCACTGTACCATCACAGCCACACCTCTGACATCACAGACTCACTGTGATGCTGCAGCCTCACTGTGACTTCTCAACCACTCAAGGACATCACAGCCATCACAGTGACATCATAACCTCAGTGTGACATCACAGCCTCACTGAAACCTCACAGCTTCCATGGTGACATTATAGCCTCAGTGTGACATCACAGCCTTTCTGTGACTTCACAATCTTACCAAAGACATTTTAGTCTCACTGTCACATCAAAGCTTCACCATAGACATCACAGCTTCACTGTCACATTATAAGCTTACCACTGAAATCATAGCCTCACCTGTAACACCATAAATTCACTGTGACATCATTCTCGCCACTAACATCTCAGACTCATTGTGACATCATACCTTCACTGCGGACATCACAGCCTCAGTGACATCACAGACTCACTTCTGACTTCACAGCCTCATAGTGTCATCACAGCCTCACTGTGACATCACAGCCACATGTCTAACATCACAACTTCACTTGAATGTCTGAGCCTCACTCTGACATCACATACAAACTGGGACATCACAACTTCCACATTGACATCACAGCCTCACTGTGACAACATAACCTCACTGACATCATAGATTCACCTCTTTCATCACATCATACACTCACTGTTTTATCACAGACTCACTGTGTCTTCACAGATTCACTAGAACATGACAGCTTTATGTGACATCACAGCCACAATGACATCACAGCTACCACATTGGCACCATAGACTTCCTGTGACCTCATTTCATCACCACTCATGTCACAGCCTCCCTGTCCTCTCATAGAATCACCACTGACATCAGAGGCTCACTGTGTCATCACAGTTTCACTGTGACATCACAGTCACAAACTCTGACATCACAGCCTCACTGTGAGGGTACAATCTCACTTTGACATCACAGCCACACTGTGCCATCACATCCTCCACAGTGATATCATAGACTCACTGTGACATCAAAGCATTACATCACAGCCTCAGTATGACAGTGTAGCCTCAAATCTGATATCACACAATCACCACAGACGTCACAGCCTCACTGTCATTTCATAGAATCATCACTGACATCAGAGCCTCACTATGTCATCACAGCATCACTGTAACATTACAACCTCACTGTGACATCATAGACTCTCTTTGATGTCATAAACTCACTGACTTCTGCCTTGCCACTTGTACAACAGCCTCACTGGTGAACTCACAGCCTCACGTCTAACATAACATCCTCACTATGACATCACACTCTCATAGTAACATCACATGCTCACCTCTGACATCATAGTCTTATGTGACATAACAGCCTCAGTGTGACATCACAACCACACCTCAGGCATCATAGCCTCACTGATGGCCCAGCCTCTTTATGATATCACATCCTCCACATTGACATCACAGCCTAACTGTAACATCACAGGCACACCTCTGACACCACAGCCTCACTGTGAGGGAACATCCTCACCAGTAAGTTCATAACTTCACTATGACATCATCCTTTCCATTGACATCTCAGCCTCATAGTGACATCAGTCTCATGGTGACACCTCTGACCATAGCCTCACTGTGATATCACAGCCTCAGTGTGACACAACAGTCTCACTGTGATTTTAGACCTTTGCCATTGAAACCAAGCTTCATCTGTGACATCAGCCTTACCACTGATATTAAAACTTCAGTGAACTCAAAACTTCCACAATAACATCATAGCCTCATTGTGACTTCACAGCCTTACCACTGACATCTTAGCCTTACTATGACATCAAAGCATTACCACAGACATCACAGCATCACTGTCACATAATAGCCTCCCCATGGAGATGATAGCCTCACCAGACATCATAACCTCATTATGACATCATTCTCACCACTGACATCTCAGCCTCATTATGACTTCATACCATCGCCACTGACATCACAGCCTCTTGGTGTCAACAAAACATCACCTCTGATATTATAACCTTACTGTGTCATCACAAACTCACTGTGTCAGCACACTTCATTGTAATATCACAGCCTAATTGTGACAACACAGCCACATTGTGACATCACTGCCTCCACAGTGTCATTATAGCCTCACTTTGACATCCATCCTGGCAGTGACTTCACAGCCTCACTCTCACATCACAGCCTCAACTCTGACATCACAGTCTCACTGTGATGTCTCAGCCTTGCCACTGATATTAGAGGTTACCTGTGAACTCACAGCTTCCACAGTGACATCCTAACCTCACTGTGACATCCCAGGCTCAACTCTCATCACAGCCTCACTGTCATGTCACATCATGACCACTGACATCACAGGCTAACTGTTACTTTTCAGCCTCACTTCTGATATCACAACCTCACTGTCACATAATAGCCTCATTGTGACATCAAAGCCTCTATATGATGTCACAAAATTCACTGTGATTTCAGCCTTGCCTCTAACACAACAACCTCACTGGTAACATCACAGCTACACTTCTCAGATCACAATCTCCATATTGACATCACAGCCTCACTGTGACATCACAGCACCACCAGTGATAACACAGCCTCACTGTCACATTGCAGCCTCACCTCTGACATCACATCCCAGCCTCGCTGTGACTGAAGAACCTCACCTCTGACATCCTAAATGCACTGTGTAACCACAGAATCATCACTGACATCAGAGCTCCATTGTCACCTCGTAGAATCACCACTGACATCAGAGCCTCACTGTCACAACAACCTCATTGTGATAGCACAGAATCACTGTGACACTACAGCCATATTACAGCCACAACTCTGACAACACAAAGTAACTGTAAGGGCACAGCCTCAATATTACATCATAGCCACACTGTGACATCAAAGCCTTGCTGTGGAATCACAGCCTAAACACTGACATCACGGCCTCACAGTGACATCAATGCCACACCACTGACATCACAGGCTCACTCTTATATTTCAGCTTCATATCTGATGTCACATCATTATTGTGAGATAACAACCTCACTGTGATATCACAGCCTCTCTGTGATATCACAAAATAACTGTGACATCAGCCTTGAACCTGAAACGACAGCCTCACCATTGATATCATAACCTCACTGATGACATCACATCCTCACTGTGACATCACAGGCTCAACTTGGACATCACAGCTTCAGTGTGATATCACAGGCTCAACTTGGACATCACAGCTTCAGTGTGACACAACAGCCTCACTGTGACATCAGAGGTTCACCATTGAAAAAAAGCCTCACCTGTGACATTGGCCTTGACACTGATATTACAGCCTCATTGTGATCTCAAAGCTTACACACTGACATGAGAGCTTGCTTCATTGTGACTTCACAGCCTCACTGTGATTTCAGAGCCTCACTGCCATCTCATACAATCACTACTGACATTAGAGCTTCTCTGTGTCATCACAGCCTTACTGTGACATAACAACATCACTGTGATATCACAGCCATACCTCTGTCACCACAGCATCACTGTGACATAACAGCATCACTGTGACATCACAGCCACACCTCTGTCATCACAGCCTCACTGTGACATCACAAGTTCACCCCTGATATCACAGGATCACTGTTATGTTTCAGGTTCACCTCTGATGTCACATCTTCACTGTGATATCACAGCTTCACTGTGACATCACAGCCTCACTATGAAGTCTCAACCTTACCACTGACATCCTAGCCTCACTGTCACATCAAAGATTTACCACTGATATTACAGCCTTACTGTCACATAACAGGCTTCATCACTGACATCACACTCTCACTGTGACAGCACAGCATCAATGTCACATCACAGCCTCACTGTCACATCACAGTGAAATGTCTGACATCACTGCCTCACTGTGAGGGAATAGCCTCACTGTGAAATCACAGCCACACTATGCCACTATGACTTCACAGCCTCACTGTGACATCACATTCTCATTGTGACACAACATCCTGATTGTGACGTCAGAGCTTCATGCTTGAAACCATGCCTCACCTGTGACATCTTCCTTACCACTGATATTACATCCTTGCTGTGACCTCAAAGCTTCCACAGTGATGCCACAGGGTCACTGGTATATCATAGGCTTACTGTGACTTCACAGCCTCACCACTGACCACCTAGCATCACTGTGACATCAAACCTTCACCACAGACATCACAGTGTCATTGTCACCTAATAGGCTCATTACTGACATCACAGCCTCACCAGTGAGGCCATAACCTCACTATGACATCATTCTCACCACTGACATCTCAGCCTCATTGTGACATCATACCTTTACCACTGACATCATAGCCTCATTTTGATATCACATCCTTGCCTCTGACATCATGCCTCACTGTGTCGTCACAGCCTCAACTCTGACATCAAAGCTTTACTGTGATGTCACAGACTTGTCCGTGATATCATATGCTCACATTTGCATTTCAGCCTCACCTTGTCACATTCTCACTGTGACATAACATCCTCACTGTGACATCACAGCCTCTCTGTGATATCACAAACTCACTGTGAGTTCAGCCTTGCCACTGACACAGTAGCTTCATTAGTAACATCACAGTTTCACATCTGACATTACATACAATTGTGACATAACAGCTTCACTGTATCATCACAGCCTCTGTGATGTTACAAACTCACTGTGACTTCCGCCTTGTCAGTGACACAACAACATCACCGGTGATATCACAGACTTTCCTCTGATAACACAGCCTCAAAATTGACATCTCAGACTCATTGTGACATCATTACTTCACCAATGACATCATAGCTTCACTGTTTCCTCACAGCCTCACAGTGTCATCACACCCTCACTGTGACATCACAGCCACAACACAGATATCATAGTTTCACTATGATGACATAGCCTCAGTGACATTACAGACACACTATGACATCACAGTCTCCACATTGACATCAGAGCCTCATTGTGACATCACAGCATCACCAGTGACAACACAGACTCACTGTCTCATTGCAGCCTCACCTTTGCCTTCACATTAGAGCCTCATGTGACAGCACAGCCTTATCACTGACATCTTAACCCACTGTGAAATCATAGCATCACTTGTGATGTCACAACTTCACTCTGATCTTACTGCTTATTTAGAGCTCACAGTGGACAAAGAGATCACATTGGTTATAGCTCATGGTGGTCATAGATATTTTATAATGGTCATAGGTCATAATGGTCATAGAGAGCTCACAGTGGTCATAGAGTGCTCACAGTTGTCTTAGAGAGCTCACAATGGTTTTATAGATCTCACAGAGTTCAAATTGAGCTCACAGTTGTCATAGAGAGCTCATAGTTGTCATAGCTAATAGTGGTTATAGAGAGCTCACAGTCATCATAGCATGCACCGGTCATAGTGAGCTAAGAGTGTCCATACCTCACAGTGTTCATGTAGAGCTCATAATGGTCATAGAAGACTTACAATGGTCATACATCTTAGTAGTCATAGTGAGCTCAAAGTGGTTACAGTTCATAGTTGTCATTAAGAGCTAACAGTGGTGAGAGCTAATAGTGGTCATTGAGAGATCATATTGGTTATGGATCATAGTGCTTATGGAGAGTTCACAGTGGTCAGAGTGCTCACAGTGGTCATAATTCATAGTGTTCATGGAGAGATCACAATGGTCATAGAGAGGTCATAGTGGTCATAGAGAGATCACAGTAGTCATTGAGTGCTTACTGTGACCACAGAGATATTATAGAGGTCATACCTCACAGTGCTCATACCTTACAGTAGTCACAGAGAGCTCACAGTTGTCATAGCTTTCTCATAGTGGTTTTAGATCATAATGGTCCTGGAGAGCTCATGGTGTCCCTAGAGAGCTCACAGTAGTCACGATGAGCTGACAGTGGTCCTAAAGAGTTCACAGTAGGCATAGCTCATGGTGGGCATGGAGAGCTATCTGTGGTCATAGAGTGCTCATAGTGGCCCTAGAGAACTCACAGTGGTCATGGAGCTGACAGTGGTCATTCAAAGCTCATTTAGGTCATAGAGAACTAACAGTGGACATATCTCATATTGGTCATAGAGAGCTCATAGTGGTCACAGAGAGCTCACAGTTGTCATAGCTCATAATGGTCATGGAGAGTTCACAGTGGCCATAGCTCACTGTGGTGATAGAGAACTCATAATCATCAAAGAGAGTTCATGATGATAATAGCTCATACTGGTGATAGAAAGCTTACAGTGTGCATAGCTCAAAGTGGTCATAGAGAGCTCACAGTAGGCATAGAGAGATCATAGTGATAACAGCTCATAATTGACACAAAGAAATCACAGTGGTCATATTTCATAGTGGTCATAGAGAGCTCATAGTCGACAGGAGAACTCACAGTAATCATAGCTCTTAGTGGTCATAGAGAGATCACAGTGGTCATAGAGAGCTCACAGAGGACATAGATCACATTGGTCATAGAGAGCTCCTAATGGACATTGAGAGGTCAGGTGGTCATATTTCACAGAAGTTAGAGAACTCACAGAGAGCTCATAGAGATTACAGCTCATAATTGTCACAAAGAGCTCACAGTGGTCATAGCTTATAATGGCCATAGAGAGCTCACAGTTGTCATCAAGAACTCACAGTGGGTGTAGAGAGATCACAGAGATATCTCCTAGTGATACAGCTCCCTCTCATAATGCTGAGCTGGCTATGGTCATAGACCATAGTAGTCATAGAGAGCTCACAGTAGTCATAGACAGCTCATAGTGGTCATAGACATAGAGTTGACAGTGGTCATTGAGACCTCATTGTAGTCATAGAGAGCTCATGGTACTCATAGCTCGAACTGGTCATAGAGAGTTAATACTGGTCACAGAGAGCTCACAGTGGTCATAGCTCATAATGGCCATAGAGAGCTCACAGTGGGTATACAGAACTCATAATCATCATAGAAAGCTCACAATATCCATAGCACATAGTGTTGATAGAGAGCTTACTGTGGTCATTCATCATGGTGGTCATAGAGATCCCAGAGTAGACATAGCACCTAGTGGTTATAAAGAGCTCATAATGGTCATCACAGCAATAGGTCATAGTGGTCATAGAGAGTTCACAATTATCATAGAGAGCTCACAATGTTCATAGCTCACATTGGTCATAGACAATGCATAATGGACATTGAGAGTTCAGGGTGGACATAGCTCATAGTGGCCATGGAGAGCTCACAGTGGTCATAGAAAGCTCATAGTGGTCACAGAGTGCTCACAATGGTGATGGAGAGTTCACAATGCTCATAATTCAAATTGGTCATAGAGAGTGGCCATAGAGAGCTCACAGTATTTGTAGAGAGTATACAGTAGTTATAAAGAGCTGACAGTAGTCAAAGAGAGCTGACAGTGCTCATATAGAACTGACAGTTGTCACAGATAGTTATCAGTTTTAATAAAGATGTCACAGTGGTAATAGAGGGCTAACAGTAGACATAGAGAACTTACAGTGGTGATAGGTATCTCACAGTGGTCATAGAGTTGGGAGTGGTCATTGAGACCCCATTGTGGTCATAGAGAGCTCATGCTCATAGTGATCGTAGCTCATAGTGGTGACAGGACCTCATACTGGTCACAGTGGCCATAGAGATCTCATATTGGTCATAGCTTAGAGATGTCCCAGAGAGCTCACAGTTGTCCTAGAGAGCTCACAGTGGTCATAGAGAGGTCACAACGATCAAAGTAAGCTCACAGTTGTCATAGAGAGCATCAATGGTCATAGTGCATTCACATTACTCATTGATCATAGTGCTCATTGAGAGCTCACAGTGGTCCAAGAGAGAAAACATTGGTCATAGCTCATGGTGGTCATAAAGTGCACAGAGTTATCATAGAGAGCTCATAATGGTCAAAAGAGCTCACAGAGTTCCAAGTGAGCTCATGGTGGTCATAGAAAGTTCATAGTTGTCATAGTTAATAGTGGCCATAGAAGAATCATAATGGTCCTATATCTTAGAGAGCTCACAGTGGTCACAGTTCATAGTGGTCATAGAGAGGTCACCGTGGTAATAGAGGGCTCACAGTTGTCTTAGCTCACAGTGGTCATAAAGAGTTCACAGTTGTCATAGAGAGCTCATAGTGGTCATAGAGAGTTTACAGTGGTTAAAGAGTGCTTATATTAGTCATAAATAGCTCACAGTTGTCATAGATAGTTCATAGTGGTCATGTGGAGCTCCCAGTTAACATAGATCATAGTGCTCACAGTTGTCAAACAGAGCTCAGAGTGGGCATAACTTACAGTGGTCATAGATATCTCACAATGGTCATAGATCATAGTGGTCAAACGTAGTCATAGTAGTCATAGAGAGATCACCGTGGTCATAGAGTGATTAAAGTGGTCATAGAGAGCTCAAATTGGTCATAGCTTATAGTGGTCATAGAGTGCTCACAGTGATCATAGCTCACAGTGGTCATAGAGAATTCATAATCATTATTAAGATCTCAATGTGGTCATAGCTCATAATGTTGATAAGCAGCTCACAGTAGTTATAGATCATTGTGGTCACAGAGAACTCCCAGTGGTCATAGACCACTCATTAGTCAGGGCTCACAGTGATTATAGAGAGCTCATAATGGACAATAATAGCTCACAGTGGTCATAGCTCCCAAAAGTCATGAAGAGTTGACAGTGGTCATAGCTCATAGTGTTTATATAGAGCTGTAAGTATTCATAGTTTGTATCACTCATAGAGAGCTACTGGGGTCATAGAGAGCTCCCAGTGTTCACAGAGAGCTCAAAGTGATCATAGAAAGTTCACAATGGTTGTAGCTCATAGTGAGATCATAGTGATCACAAAGACCTCAAAGTGGTCATATAGAGTTCACAGTGGTCATAGAGAGCTCACAGTTGTCATAGAGAGCTAATAGTTGACCTAGGTCACAGAGGTCATAGAGAGTTCATAGTGGTCATAGCTAACAGTGGTCAAAGACAGCTCAGAGTGGCCATAGAGAGTTCACAGAGGTCATGACTGATAGCTGTCTTAGAGAGCTTACAGTTTTCTTAGTTTATATTTATCAGAGCATCACAGTGGTCATAGCCCATAGTTGTTATTCAGATTTCATAATTGTCATAGACAACTCAAAGTGGTCATAGAGAGCTCACAGTGGTGATAGATCATAGTGCTCATAGAGGGCTCACAATGATCATAGATATCTCATAGTTGTCATTGAATGCTCACAGTAGTCATAGAGAATTTACAGTAATCATAGAGGGCTTTCAGGGGTCATACAGAGCTACAGTCGTCATAGATCACAGTGGTCCTAGAGAGCTCATAGTGGCTTCAGACAGCTCATTATGATCATAAAGACCTCTCACCTGTCATAGGGAGCTCACAGCTGTAATACAGAGTTCAATATAGTTTTTATACAGAGCTCACAGTGGTCATAATGAGCTCAAAATTGTGTTAGATAGCTCATAGTGGTCACAGCTCATAGTGGTCATAAAGAGTTCATAGTGGTCATTTTATGCTCACAATGGTCATAGAAAGTACATAGTGCTCAGCTCATAGTCGTCAGAGAGCTCTCACAGTGGTCATAGAGAACTGACAGTGTTCATAGAGAGCTGGCAGTGGTTATAGAGTGCTCACAGTAGTCATAGAGAGCTCACAGTTGTCAAGGTGATCTCACAATGGTTACAGAAATCTCACAGTGTTCACAGAGAGCTGACATAAGTCATGAAGAGCTCACAGTGGTCATAGAGAGGTCATAATGGTCAAAGTATGCTTACAGTGGTCATAGAGTGCGCACAGTGGTTATAGATCATAGTTCTCATTGAGAGCTCACAGTGCTCAATGTGAGATTACAGTGGTTATAGAGAGCTGGCATTGGTTATAGAGAGCTCACAGTGGTCATAGAGAGGTCACAGTGGTCAAAGTATGCTCATAGTGGTCATACTATGCTCACAATAGTAAAATAAAGTTCATAGTGCTCATAGCTCATAGTGGTTAGAAAGCACTCACAGAGCTCATAGAGAGCTGAAAGTGTTCACAGAGAACTGACAGTAGTCAGAGAAAGTTCACCATGATCACAGCTCATAGTTTTTATAGGGAACTCACAGTGGTCAATGAGTGCTCACAATTGACATAGAGAGCTCACTGTTGCAGTCTGCCTGTATGGTTGCTGATAAGTGACAATCAAAAAGCTTAAGGGAACAAGGGTTTATTTTCTCTTACAATTCCTGGCTACAGTTCTCAGTCTAGCTTGACTGGGAGCATGCACCAACAACCGGGCCAAGGGAACTGGCCACACCAACACCACATAACAGCTGAGAGATGGACAATCCTTACTTGCTAGATAAGCATGTCTGGCCAAGTGAACAGAAGGATGCCAACTCTCTCAACCAGCTCTTTGTGATTTATTCCAGGGCCTAATACCACTCACTGTAGGCTGGGCCTTCTCCAGCAGCTAAACAATGTCCTGCAAGTTTGCTCTGGGCTTAACTCAACCACTGATTCTCTACAAATACACCTAGAGCTCAAACCCTCAACAGTCAAGTTGACAACTGTGTCCAATTATGACACTCACAATGGTCATAAGGATCTCAAAATGGTCAAAGTGAGCTCACAGTGGTCAGAGAGCTTGTTCACATAGAGAGCTCATAGTGGTAACAAATACCTCACACGGGTCATAGAAAACTCATAATCATTATAGAGAGCTCAAAGTGGTCATAACTCATAATGTTAATAGAGAGTTCACAATGGTCACAGACCATAGTTGTCATAGAGAGCTCAAAGAGGCCATAGCTCCTAGAGTTCATATAGAGCTCATCATGGTCATAGAGAGCTCGCAGTGGTCATAACTCATAGTGAACATAAAGAAGTCAAGGGTTCATAACTAACAATGGTCGTAGAGAACATATGATGGACAATGAGAGCTCACAGTGATCATAGTTCATACTAGTCATAGAGAGCTCATAGTGGTCACAGAGAGCTCACAGTGGTTGTAGAGGGCTCACGTTGGACATAGAGGGCTGACAGTTGTCATACTGAGCTGACCATTGCCATAGAGAACTCACAGTTTTAAAAGAGAGCTCACAGTTGTCATAGAGCAGTGACAGTTCTCATAGAGAGCTCACAGTTGTCATAGAGAGTTCATAGTGGTCATAGCTAACAGAGGTCTTAGAGAGCTCATATGGATCATAGTTCAAAGTGGTCATTGAAAGGTCATAGTTGCAATAAAGAACTCACAGTGATCATAGCTCATATTGATCATATAGAGTTCCCAGTTTTCATAGCTCATAATGATGATAGAGAGCTCCCAGAGGAAATAGAGGGCTCACAGTGGTAATACCTCATAGGGTTTCTTTTTAGGAACTTACAGCTGTCATAGAAAGCTCACAATGGTTATAGAGTCCCCATAGTGGTATAGAGAACTCACTGTGATCATAGAGAGTTCATAGTGGTCATGGAGAGTTCTCAGTTGTCATAGGTCATAAGGCATATAGAGAGGTCACAGTGGTCCAAGAGAGCACAGAGTGGTGAAAACTTATAGTGCTCACAATAGTCATAGCTGACAGTGGTCACACAGAGGTCATAGTAGTCATAGAGAGATCATAATGGTAATAGTGAGCTTGCAGTGGTCACAGAGAGCTTATAGTGGTCATAATGTACACTGGTCATAACTCACAGTTGTCATAGAGAACTCACAGTTTTCATAGGTAGTTCATAGTGGTTGTAGCTCATAGTGGTCATAGAGTGGTCATAGTGGACATAAAGAGATCAAAGTTGTCAAAGAGAGCTCATAGGGGGCATAGAAAGCTCATAGTGGTCACAGCTCTTTCCGTTAATAGAGAGCTCACAGTTTTCATAGATCATAGTGGTCAGAGAGAGCTCACAGTGATCATAGCTCACAGTGGTCAGAGCGAGCTCAAAGTGATCCTAGAGAGGTCACAGTCATCAGGAATGTTACACTGGTTATAGAGATCTCATAGAGGTCATAGCTCATAGTGGTCATAGAGTGTTCATAGATGTCATAATTCACAGTGTCCATAGAGAGGTCACAGTGATCATAGAGAGCTCTTAGTGCTCATAGCTCTTAGTGGTTATATCAAGCTCATAGTGTTCCTAACTCATAGTCATAATAGAGAGCTAATAGTGGTCATAGAGAGCTCACTGTTTTCATGGAGAGCTCAAAGTGAGCATAGAGAGCTCACAAAAGTCATAGAAAATTCATAGTGTTCACAACTCTCTCATAGTGGTCATAGTTCATAGTGGTCATATAGAATTCACAGCAGTCATAGAGAGCTCCAAGTGGTCACAGCTCATTAGTATCACAAAGAGCTCACAGTGTCTATAATTCATTGTTGTCATAGAGAGCTCACAGTGGTCATAGAGAGTTCAATGTGGTCATTACACACAATGGTTATATAGAACACTTAATCTTTATCTTGAGCTCACAGTGGTCATAGTGTTGAAAGAGACCTCACAGTGGTCATAGACCATAGTGGTCATAGAGAACTCACAGCGGTCATAGCTCAGAGTAGTTATAGAGAACTCATAATCGTTACAGAGAGCTCAACATGGTCATAGGTCAGTGTTGATAGTGAGTTCACAGTGGTCACAGACCATAGTTGTCACAGAGAGCTCACAGTGTTTATAGCTCATAGTGGTCATATAGAGCTTATAGTGGTCATAGAGAGCTCACAGTGTTCATAGCTCATAGTGAACATAGATAGGTCACAGAGTTTAAAACTAACAGTGGTCATCGAGAGCGCATAATGGACAATGAGAGCTCATAGTGGTCATAGCTCATAGTAATCATAGGCAATTCATAGTTGTCACACAGTGCTCACAATAGTCATAGATATTTCACAATGTTCATAGTTCATAATGGTCACAGAGCACTCACAGTGGGGCCATAACAATCTTATAGTTGTCATAGAGAGCTGGCAATGGTCATAGTTCACAATGGGCATAGAGAGAACACCTTGGTCATAGAGAGATCACCTTGGTCATAGAGAGCTCATATTCATCATAGCACATCGTGGTCATACTTCACAGTGATCATAGGGTTCTCATAGTGGTCAGAGAGAGATCATGGTGCTTATAGCTCATAGTGGTCATAGAGGGCTCACAATGATCATAGAGATCTCATAGTTGTCATAGAAAGCTCACAGTGATCATAAATCATAGTGAATATGGAAAGCTGACAGTCATCAAAGAGAACTCGGAGTGGTCATAGCATATGGTGCTCACAGACAGCTCATAATATTCAGAGCTCACAGTAGTAATAGAGAGATCATAGTGGCCATAAAGATCACAGTGGTCATAGAGTGCTGACAGTCATCACAGCCGTCACAGAAAGCTCTTACTCACATAGAGAGCCACAGAGAGTTCATAGTGGTCAGAGCTCACAGTGGTCATAGTTCACAGTAATCACAGAGAACTCACAGTATATATAGAATGCTTACACTGGTCATAGACAGCTGACAATGGTCATAGCCCAACCTTGTCATTGAGAGTTCATAGTGCTCATAGAAAATTCACAGTGGTCAAAGGTCATAGTGGTCATAGAGAGCTCACAGCTGTCATAGAGAGCTCAGAGTGTTCATTGCTCACATTGGTCATAGAAAGCTCACATTATTCATAGCTCATGGTGGTCATAGAAAGCTCATAGTGGTAATTGGGAGGTCACAGTGGTCATACCACATATTGGTCATAGCTCAGCGCTGTTATAGAGAGCTCACAATGATCATAGGTTACTGGTCACAGAGAGCTCATAGATGTCAGAGAATGCTCACGGTGGTCATAGACAGTTAACAATGCTCAAAATTCAAAATACTCATAGAGCACTCACAGTGGTCATAGAGAGCTTACAGTGATCATAGAGAGCTTACAGTGATCATAGAGAGCTTACAGTGATCAGAGAGAGCTGACAGTGGTCGTAATCTCGCATGGTCACTGAGAGCTCATAATACTCATAAAGAACTCATGTTGGTCACAGTTCATAGCGTTCATAGAGCGCTCATAGTTGTCAAGAAAGTTAACAGTGGTCATAGAGAGCTCATAATGGACAATGAGAGCTCACAGTGGCAGATTTTAGTGACCACAGACAACTCAAAGTGGTCATAACTCACAGTGATCATAGCTCACATTATTCAGAGGGAGCTCATAATGTTCGTAGGGAGTTCATTGTAGTTATAGCTCATAGTAACTCATAGAGAAGTAATAGTGGTCATAAAGAAATCAGAGTGTTAAAAGCTAGTTCACAGTTTTCATAATTCATAATGGTCATAGAAAGCCCATAGTGGCCCCAGAGAGCTCACAATGATCATATCTCATATTGGTCATAGACAGCCTACAGTGGTCATATGTCATAATGATCATAGATAGCTCACAGTGATCATAGAGATCTCACAGTAGTCATAACTCATAGTGGTCATAGAGAGATCACAGTGGTCATACCTCACAATGGTCATGGAGAACTGATAATTGTTATAGAAAGCTCAAACTGGTCATAGTTTGTAGAGTTGATACAGAGCTCAATGTGGTCACAGACCATAGTGGTCATAGAGAGCTCACAGTGTTCATAATTCCTAGTGGTAACATAGAGCTCACAGTGTTCACAGAGAGCTCACAGTGTTCATAGCTCATAGTGAACATAGAGCGGTCACAGGGTTCACAACTCACAGTGGACATAGAGAGCACAAAATGGACAATGAGAGCTCACAGTTGTCAGCACATACTGGTCATAGAAAGATCATAGTTGTCACAGAGAGCTCACAGTGGCCATTGAGAGCTCATAGTGGTCTTAGTTCACAGTGCTTATAGAGAGCTGACAGCCATCATGCAGAGCTGACAGTCGTCATAAAAAGCTCACTGTGGTCATAGATCACAGTTTTCATCGAGAGCTCAGAGTGGGCACAGAGACCTCACAGAGGTCAGCGAAAGCTCATAGGGATAACAGTGCACTGTGCTTGTAGAGAACTTATGGTGGTCAAAGATTATAGTGGTCATAGAGAGTTCACAATATTCGTAGCTCATAGTGGCATAGAAAGCTCGCAGTGGTCAGAGTGCTCAAAATGGTAATAGAGAGCTCACAGTGGTCATAGAAAGCTCATCGTGTTCATTATCTCATAGTGGTCCTGGCAAGCTCACAGTGGTCATATACACCTTACAGTGGTCATAAAGAGATAACAGTGATCATAGAGAGCTCTGTGTATTCATACCTCATACTGTTCATAGAGAGCTCACAGCTGTCATAGAGAGTTCACAGTGGTCATAAAATGCTTAGAGTCGTCATAGAGAGTTCATGGTGGTTATAGAGAATTTGTAGTCATCATAGAGAGCTCAAAGTTGTCATATATCATAGTGCACATAGAGAGCCCACAGTGGTCAAAGAGAGCTCAGAGTGATCATAACTTACAGTGGTCATAGAGAGCTCACAATGGTGAAAGCTCACAGTGGTCATACAGAGATCATAGTGCTCATACAGAAATCAGTTTTCATAGAGAGATTACAGTGGCCACATAAACTTCATAGTGATCTAGCTCACAGTGGTCATAGGTCACAGTGATCATTGAGACCTCCCAGTGGTCATAGGGAGTTAATAGTGGTTATAAGTGGTCAGAGTGCTCAAAGTGGCAATAGAGAGCTCACAGTGGTCATAGAGAGCTCATGGTGTTCATTATCTCATAGTGGTCCTGGCAAGCTCACAGTGGTCATATACACCTTACAGTGGTCATAAAGAGATAACAGTGATCATGGACAGCTCTGTGTATTCATAGATATGTCGCAGTTGTCATCAAGAGTTCACATTGGGCAGAGAGAACTCACAGAGGACATTGAAAGCTTATAGTGCTCACAGCTCTCTCTGATAATATAGAGCTCACAGTGGTAATAGATCATAGTGCTCATAGAGAGATGACAGTGGTCATAGAGAGCCAATAGTAGTCATTGAGGTGACAGTGGCCTTTGAGATCTCATTGTGATTGTAGAGAACTCACTGTAGTCATAGCTAATAGTAGTCATAGAGAGTTCATAATGGTCACAGAGATCTCACAGTGGTCACAGCTCATATTGGTCATGGAGAGCTCACAGTGGTCATAGCTCACAGTGGTCATAGAGAACTCATAATTGTCATAGGGAAGTCACTATGGTCAGAGCTCATAGTGTTCATAGTGAGCTCACTGTGGTCATAAATAATTGTGGTCATAGAGAGCTCAAAGTATTCTTAGCTCATAGTGGTCATAGAAAGCTCACTGTTGTCATAGAAAGTTCACAATGGTCATAACTCAGTGCAACTAGAGAGCTTCATTGTGGTTATAGAGAGATCATTATGATGATAGAGAAATCCCACTGATTATAGAGAGTTCACAGTTGTAATAGAGAGGTCACAGTTTTCTTACACAATTCACAGTGGCAATAGTGCAATAAAAATTGTAATAGAGTGCTCATAGTGCTCATAGCTCACGGTAGTCACAGCTCACAGTGTTCATAATGTGTTCACAGTGGTCATAGTAAGCTCAGAGTGGTCATAGCTCATAGTGTTCATAGGGAACGCACAGTTGTCATAAAAAGCTCATAGTGGTCACTCTTCACTGAAGTCTTAGAGTGCTCATAGTGATCATAGCTCATAGTGGTTATAGATAGCTCACAGAGGTCATAGTTCATAGTGGTCATAGAGAGCTCACAGTAGTAAAAAAGAGCAAAACATGTCATAGCTTATGGGTGGTCATAAAGAGCTTACAGTGGTCATAGCATAAAGTGGTCACAAAGCTCACAGTGGTTATAGAGAGCTCACAGTCATCATAAACTGCTTACAATGGTCAAAGAGAGCTCACAGTGGTCATAGCTCACAGTGGCCCTAGATCCTAGTGGTCACAGAGAACAAATAGTGGTCATAGAGAACTGGCATTGACAATAGTTCAAAGTGGTCAAAGAGAGCTCACAATTGTAAAAGAGAGCTCATGGGGTCATAGCTAAGAGTGCCCACAGTGGTCATGGGTTATAATGGACATAGAGAACTCGTAGTAGTCATAGAGAACATACAGTTGGTCAGAGCCCATAGTGGTCACAGAGAACACTCAGTGGCTCACAGTTTTCATAGTGTGGTCACAGTGTGAACAGAGAGCTCACAGTGGTCACAGACAACTCAGAATGGTCATGAATCATACTAAACATGAGAGCTCATAGTGGTCTTAACTCATAGTGGTCATAGAGATCTAACAGTGCTCACAGAGAACTCTCAGGGGTCATAGACACAACATAGTGGTCATAGCTCATTGTGGTCATAGAGCGCTCATAATGGTCATAGAGGGCTCAGAGTGCTCATAGCTCATAGTGGACATAGAGATCTCACAGTGGTCATAGCTTACAGTGGTCATATAGAGCTATTAATGTTCATAGTGATCTCACAATAGTCATAGCTCATCATGTTCATAAAGAGCTCCGAGTCCTCATAGAGAGCTGACAGTGGTCATAGTGAGCTGACAGTTGTCATAGAGAGCGCACAGAGTTCATACAGAGCACAGAGTGGTCATACAGAGCTTACAGAGGTCACAGAAATGTCATAATGGTCATAGCTCTCTGTGGTTATAGACAGCTTACAGTTGTCATAGAGAGCTCTTAGTGATTATAGAGGTCACACTGATGATAGAAAGCTCATAGTTGTCATAGTTTCCATACCCTGGTCATAGCTCATAGTAGTCACAGAGAGCTCATAGTGGTCATAGAGAGCTCAAAGTGGTCATAACTCATAGTGGTCACAGAGACATCACAGTGGTCACAGTTCATAGTAGTCATAGAGAGCTCACAGTGTCGAAAGAGAGCTCACAATATTCATAGCTCATATTGCTCATTGAGAGGTCATAGTGGACATAGAGAACTCATAGTGTTCATAGAGAGCTCATACTCTTCATAAGGATCTTACAGTGGTCATAGAGAGCTTACTGTGGTCATAGAGAGCTCATAATTGTCATAGCTTACAGTATTATAGCTAATAGTGGGCACAGAGAGTACACAGTGGTCATATTGACCTTACAGTGGTTATAGCTGATAGTGGTCATAGAGAGCTCACTGTGGTCATAGAGAGCTTACAGTCATCATAGATTGCTCACTGTCATCATAAAGAGTTCATAGTTTTCAAAGAGGCCCCACAGTGGTCACAGACAGCTCATAATGGTCATAGAGCTATCACAATGTTCTTAGTTCATAGTCGTCATAGAGAGTTCAGAGTTGTCATGGAGATCTGACTGTGGTCACAGCTCAGCGTGGTCATAGAGTACTCAAAGTCATTATGGAGTGCTGACTGCGGTCCTAGAGAGCTGACAGAGATGATAGAAAGTTCACTGTGGTCATAGAGAACTCACAGTAGTCACTGACTGCTTACTGTGGTCATACAGTGTTCACAGTCGTCATAAGGAGCTCAAGGTGGTCATAAAGAGGTCATAGGTCATAGTGGCCATAGAGAGCTCATAGTGTACATATAGAGCTCATAGAGGTCACTGCTATAGTGGACATAGAGAGCTCACAGTGGTCATAGGTCAGAGTGCTCATAGACAACTCACAGTGATCACAGAGAGTTCACAGTGGTAAAAGAGAGCACACAGTGGTCATAGCTTTATAATGGTCATAGAGAGGTCACAATGGTCACAGTTCATATTGCTCATGAAGAAGTCATAGTGGTCATGGAGAAATCAGAGTTGTCAAAGAGAGGTCTCAGTGCTCCTAGCTCATAGAGATCATAGAGAATTCATAGTGGTCATAGAGAGCTCACACTCATCATAAGGAGCTTAGAGTGCTCTTAGCTTACAGTGGTCATAGATAGCTCATAGTTGTTATAGTTCACAGTGGTCATAGCTAAAGGTATGCATGAAGAGTTCACAGTGGTCAAAGAGAGCTCACAGTGGTTATAGAGGTCTCAAATTGATCAGAGAAAAGTCTCAGTGGTCAGAGAGATCTCACAGTGGCTTTAGAGAACTCATATTGGTCATAGTTCACAGAGGTCATAGAGATATCATAGTGGTCATAGCTCATAGTGTTCATAGAGTATTCACAGTGGCCATAGAAAAGCTCACAGTGGTCATAGAGAGCTCATATTGGTCATAGTTCATATTGGACATACAGAGCTCAGAGTGGTCATAGTTCACTGTGGTCATAGAGAACTCATAATCTTCACAGAGAGTTCACAGTGCTCATAGCTAACAATGGTAATAGATTGCTCACAGTGTTCATATATCTTAGTAGTCATAGAGAGTTGATAGTCATCACATCTCATCATGGTCATAGAGAGTTCAGGGACCTCAAAATACAGCTGACCATGTTGTAGAGAGCTGACAATGATGATAGAGAACTCACTGTGGTCATAGAGAGTTCACAGTGATCATAGATTATTTTCAATGTGGTCATAGATAGCTCAAAGTCACCACAGAGAGCTCACAGTGGTCATAGAGAGCTCAAAGTGGTCATAAAGAGCTCACAGTGCTCATACCTCACAGTGGTCATAGAGGGCTCATAGTAATCATAGAGCATTAACAGTAGTCATAGAGAGGTTGTAACAATGTAACAGTGTAGATGTAACAATGTAACAGGGGCACACGGAGACCCTTGGGGGTGGGGATAAGCTGGCACAGAGTCAACAGCACAGACTCCGGGAGTCGGGTGAGTGGCAAGGCAGGCTCTCAGGCTTGCAGCTCATTTATTTTAAGTATCAGGCTGCTTATATACCCCACCCAACATCTCATAAGTCCCAGTATGAGTCTTTGCTGAGTTGTCCTGCCCAGATTGGTCCTATCAGCCAGGCAGTTTAAAGCACCAACTGTCTTTGCTCTGGGGAAGGTGTAGTCTCACGAGATTTGTAGTCTGACGAGATTTGTAGTCTCATGAGATTTGTAGTCTCGCGAGATTTGTATGCTTAGCAGGAGGGAGGAGTCCAAAGAGCCTCTCTGTATGGAAGCCTCTGTGGCACAATCATTGTCTGTTCCTTCTACAAGAGGAAACAATGGTCATAGAGATTACACTGTGCTCATAGGTCATAGTGCTCATAGAGAGATCACAGTGGTCATAGAGAGTGCACAGTTGCCATGGAGAAGTCACAGTCATCATAGAGAGCTCAAAGTCATCATAGAGAACTCACAGTGACCATAGAGAGTTCAAGTTGTCATACTTCATACAGGTCATAAAGAGCTCATGGAGAGCAGACATTGGTCATAGAGAGGTAACAATCATCATAGAAAGTTCACATTGATCATAGAGAGCTCACAGTGGTCATACAGAGCTCACACAACTAAAAGAAAAACTCATACTAATCATAGCTCATTGTGGTAACAGAGAGCTCACAGTGGACATAGCTCATAGTGATCATAGAGAGCTCATAGTGGTCATATAGAGTTCACAGTGGTCATAACTAACAGTGGCCATATAAAACTCAATCACCATAGAGGGCTTAAAGTGGTCATAGCTCCAAGTGGACATAGAACATACTGGTCAAAGAAAGATCACAGTTGACATAGAGAGATCAAAGTAGTCATAGAAAGCTCACAGTGGTCACAGAGAGCTCATAGTGCTCATAGCTCATAGTCTTCATAGAGGGCTCATAGTGGTCATAGCTCATAGCGATCATACAGAGCTCATAGAAAGCTCACAGTAGTCATAGAATGCTCACAGTGGTCATAGAGTTCTTGAGCTCAAAGTGATCATAAAAAGGTCATAGTGTCAGAGAGTGGCTATCAGTGGTCATAGCTCCTAGTGCTTATAGAGAGTTAATAGTGGCCATGCAGTGCCTACATTGTTCATAGCTCACAGTGGACATAGAGAGCTCACAGTGTTCATAACTCATAGTGGTAACAGAGACCTCAGAGTGGTTATAGATCATACTGGTCAGTGAGACCTCACAGTGGTCACAGAGAACTCACAAAAGACATAGCTGCTAGTTGTCATACAAAGCTCACAGTGGTCACAGCTCACAGTTGTCATAGAAAACTTATAATGGACAATAAGAGCTCACAGTGATCATAGCTTATAATGGTCATAGAGATGACACAGTGGTTATACCTTATAGTAGTCATAGAGAGCTCCAGTTGTCATAGGTTATAGTGCTCGGAGAGAGTTCAAAGTCATAAAGAGCTCATAGTAGTCTTAGCTCACTGAGGTCACTGAGAGCTCATAGTGATCATTGAGAGTTCACAGTGGTCATACAGAGTTTGCAGTGATCATAGAGAGCTCACAGTGTCATAGGGAACTCATAGTGCTCATAGCTAACACAGGTTATTGAAAGCTCATAATGGTCATAGCTCACAGAGGATTTAGAGAGCTTATAGTGTCATAGAGAGATCACAGTGGTCATAGCTCACAGTGGACATAGAGAGCTCATAATATTCATAGCTTATAGTGGTCACAGAGAGTTCTGAATGGTCTTAAATTATAATGGGCCTAGAGAATTTACAGTGGTTATAGAGAGCTCATAATGGAGAATAAGAGTTCATAGTGATCATACCTCATAGCAGTCATAGAGATGACACGGTGGTCATAGCTCATAGTGGTTATAGAGACCTCAAAGTGATCCTAGCTCACAGTGATCATAGAGAAATCATAATCGTCATAGATAGCTCAAAATAGTCATAGGTCATAGGGGTGATAGAGAGCTAACTTTGTTCATAGATCATAGTCTTCATAGAGCTCTCATAGTGGTCATAACTCATAGTCTACATAGACAGCTTATTGGGGCCTTAGAAAGTTCAAAGTGGTGAAACCTCATAGTGGTTATAGAGAACTCACAATGGCCATAGTGGTCATAGAGAGCTCACACTGGTGACAGAGAGTTCACAGTGGTCATAGTTCATAATGGTTATAGAGAGTTGACAGTGGTAATAACTCACAGTGGTTATAAAAAACTCATAAAGTACATAGAGAACTCACAGTGGTCATAGCTCATAGTGGTCATACAGAGCTCACAGTGGTCATATCTCACAATGTTGATAGAAAGCTCATAATGATCATAGCTCATAGGGGACATTGAGGGATCATAATGGTCATTGATAACTCACAGTGGTCATAGAGAGCTCATAGTGTTCATTAAGAGCTCACACTGGTCATAGATCATAGTGTTTCTAAAGAGCTCAAAGTGCCCATAGTTCATAGTGGTCATACAGAGCTCACCGTGGTCTAAGTTCATAGTATTCATAGAGAGCTCATGGTAGTAATATAGAGCTCACAGTGTTCATGCAGAGATCACAGTGGTCAGAGAGAGCTCACAGTAGTCATAGAGAGCTCACAGTGGTCATAGCAATCTCATAGTGTTCACAGCTTCCAGTGATCATAGATAGCTCACAGTAGTCATCGCTTATATTGGTCACAAAGAACTCATAATGGCCTTAGTGAGCTCACAATGTACAAGGAGAGCTCACAATGGAAATAGTTCACAGTGTTCAAAGCCCATAGTGGTGATAGAAAGCTGATAGTGGTCATAGAGAGCTCAGAGTGGTCATATAGAGCTCACAGTTGTCATGGCTTATACTTCACTTAGAACAGCTCACAGTGGTCATAATGCATAATTGTCATAGAAATAACAGAGTCCTCAGAGCTCACTGTGATCATAACTCAATGTGGTCACAGTGATCTTACAGTGCTCACAGCTCATAGTGGTCATAGAGACCTCGCAGTGATCATAGCTCATAGTTGTCATGGAGAATTCACAGTGGTCACAACTTATATTGGTCATGAAGAGCTCACAGTGGTCATAGCTCAGAATGATCATAGAGAGTTCAAAGGACATGGAGAGGTCACAGTTGTCAAATATTTCAAAGTGGGCATAGAAGGCTCATTGTGTTCATAGAGAGCTCAGAGTTTTCATAGTGAGTTCACAGTCAACATTGCTCATAGTGGTCACAGAGAACTCACACTGGTCATACATATCTCTCAGTAGTCATAGAGAGCTCACAGTGGTCATAGAGAGCTCAGAGTCGTCACAGCTCACACTGTGCATAGAGTGCTTACAGTGGTAATAGTTCACAGTAGTAAAAGAGAACTCACAGTGGTTATAGAGAGATCATAGAGGTAAAAGAGCTCATAGTGGTCATTGAGAGCTCACAGTGGTCATAGCTCATATTTGTCACAGATAGCTCAGAGTGGTCATAGCTCATAGTAGACATAGAGAACTCACAGTGGTCATAAAGGGCTCACAGTGGTCATTGAGATGTCACAGTGGTCATGATTTTAATTTTTAATGGATCATAACTTATGTTATCATAGAAAGAACTAGGGGCTGGAGAGGTAGCTCAGGGGTTGAGCCTCTGCCTTGCAGGCAGAAGGTCCTGAGTTCGGATCCTAGACCACACGTATAGACACCAGGCAGAAGCGGGGGCGCCCTGTATTTCTGGTCATGGTAGGGTGGAGCCTGTGAATCCCGAGGCAGAGTAAAACAAGGAGGAGGTGGAGGCAATCCATGGTGGTTCCTAAGTTTGCCCGTGGTTCTACACACACACACACACACACAATTGAATAAAAATAATAAAAAATTAAAAATTAAGAAACTGTTCTTTTATCAATTATATAACTTAAGTACTTCCTTCAGCACATCTCTCAGCAGTGCTCCATCAATAAGACCATGTTACAGGTGCTTATGGCCCTTGAATATCCAAGCGATGGTGTCCCTAGGGACATTGTTTGAGCTTGGATTGCAGAGATTTGTGAAGTCTTGCTCTAGTCTACTACACAAATATCCTGACATGCCTTCCAGAGGTGAGGTCTTTCGAGGGCCGGTAGCCAATGATGGGCAAGATCCTGTAAGATAGGATGACCCAAGGCAGGTACGATCCATAATGCTGGACACCCTCTAAGCGGGGGGGCAACAAGGTCAGAGCAAAGTACTCTGGCTCCCACTGGCTGTCAAAACTACATAAAAAGGATGGATATGTAGGAAGAATGGACAATGATTGTGCCACAGAGGCTTCCATCCCTCATACAGAGAGGCTCCTTGGACTCCTCCCTCCCGCTAAACATATAAATTTCATGAGACTACAAATCTCGAGAGACTATGCCTTCTCCAGAGCAAAGACAGTTGGTGCTGTTAACCCGCCTGGCTGAGAGGACCAATCTGGACAGGACAACCAGCAAAGGCTCACGCTGGGACTTATGGGATGTTGAGTGGGGTATATAAGCAACCTGATATTTATAATAAATGAGCCTGCATGCAAGCCTGAGAGCCTGAGAGCTTGCTTTGCCACTCGCCTGACTCCCGGTGTCTGTGCTGTTGACTCTCGGAGTCTGTGCTGTTGACTCTGTGCCAGCTTATTCCTGCCCCCAAAGGTCTCCGTAGGCCCCCAAGTCACTGTGACACTGTTACAATAGAGATCCCACAGTGATCATAGAGAGCTCATAGTGTTTATAGATATCTTACAGTCATCCTAGAGAGATCATAGTGTTCATAGAGAATTCACAGTGGTCACAGAGTGCTCAGTATTCATAGAGAGCTTACAATATAGAGGCCGTAGTTGTCATAGCTCATAGTGGACTTAGAGAGCTCACAGTGATCATAGCTCATGTTTCTCATAGAGAGTTCATAGTCTTCATAAAGATCTCAGAGTGGTCCTAGAGATATCATAGTGGTCATATAGAGTTCGCAGTAGTCCTAGGGAGCTCACAGTAGTTACAGACAGCTTTCAGTCATCACAAAGAGATCACAGTGAAAACAGAGAACTCACGGTTGGTCATAGAAAGGTCACAGTGGTCATAGAGAGTTCACAGTGGTCATTGAGAGCTCACAGAGATGTCATACTGATCATAAATCATCATTGCAATAATGGTCTGTGGCCATAGAGAGCTCAGAGTTGTCATTGTTCATAGTGGTCTAGATAGCTCACAGTCATCATAGAGAGTTTACAGAAGTCAAAGAGCTCACACTGGTTATACTGAACCCACAATTATCAGTGCTCATAGTGGTCATAGCCCATAGTGAGGATAGGTCTCTCTTGTAGGCATAGAAAGCTCACGATTGTCATAGCTCATAGTGTTCCTAGAGAGCTCACAGTGGTCATACCTCACAGTGGTCATACCTCACAGTGGTCATAATGAGCTAATAATGTTCATAGTGAGCTCACAGAGGTAATAGCTCATAGTTATCATGGATAGTTCACAGAGGCCGGAGCTTAGAGTGGTCAAGGAGAGCTCAAAGTAGTCATGAGACATCACAGTCGTCAGATATTTCAAGGTGGTCATAGAGAACTCATAGTATACAAAAATGAGCTCACAGTGGTCATAGAGAATTCACAGTGGAAATAGAGAAGTCATAGTGATTATAGAATATATTGATGATAATGATTCCTTGTAGTCATAGAGAGCTCATAGTTCTTATAGCTCATAATGATTATAGAAAGCTCACACTTATAGCTCATAGTGGTCTACAGAGCTCAACATGGTCACAGAGAGTTCACAGTGTTCATAGAGAGTTCACAGTGGCCATACTGAGCTCAAAATTGGCAGAGTTCATTGTGGTCAAAACTCATAGTGATGACAGAGTTCCCTTGTGGCAATAGAGAGATCACAATAGTCCTAACTCATAGTGGTCATACAAAGCTCAGAATTGTCACATCTCATAGTGTACAAAGAAAGCTCACAGTGATCCTATGGAGGTCACAGTGGCCAGAGAATGCTCAAGGTGGTCATCGCTCACAATGGGCACAGAGAGTTCATAGTTGCCATAGAAAGCTCACAGTCATCATGGATTATTCTGGTCATAGAGAGCTCATAGTGATCCTAGAGAGCTCATAGTGGTACTCATCATACGGGCCATAGATAGCTCAGACTGTTCATAGCTCATAGTCATCATAGAGAGTGCACAGTGGTCATAGGTCATAGTAGTCATAGATAACTCATAATGGTCATAGACAACTCACAGTAGTCATAGCTTCTAGGGATCATAGAGATCTCACAGTTGTTATAGCTCACACTAGTCATAGCTCATAGTAGTCATAAAACGCTAATAATTTTCACAAAGTACTGACAGTGGTCATAGATCATAGTGTACATAAAGAGCTCACAGTGGTTATACGGAGCTCACAGTGTTCATACGTTTCATAGGGCATAGAGAGCTCACGGCAATCATAGCTCAAAGTGGTCATAAAGAGTTCAAAGTTGTCCTACAGAGATAAGAGTCATCAAAGATTTCACAATGGTCAGAGAGATCTCATAGTGGTCATAGCTCACAATGGTCATAGAGTGTTTGTAGCGGTCATAGTCCACAGTGGTCAAAGAGAGCTCCCAGTGGTCATAGAGAATTTGTAGTGGTCATAGCTCACAGTGTGCATGAAGCTCTCAAAATCATCTAAGCTCAAAGTGGTTATAGAGAGCTCATAGTGGCCACAGATTACTCAGAGTAGCTGTAGGTTATCATGGTCATGGAGAGCTCAAAGTGGTCATAGAGAGATCACAGTGGTTATAGAGAGCTCACAGTAGTCACAGAGTACTCACAGTGTTCATAGAGAGCTCAAAGAGTTCACATAGACCTCATAGTGGTCACAGGTCAGAGTTGTCATAGAGAATTCACAGTGTTCGTAGCTCATAGAGGTCATGGAGAGCTCACAATGGCCATAATGAGCTCACAGTGGTCACAGAGAATTCAAAATGGAAATAGAGAGCTCACAGTGGTCATAGCTCATACTGGTTATAGATAGCTCAGAAGGTTATAAAGAGCTCATAGAGAACTTGTAGTTGTGATAGAGAGCTCACAGTCCTCACAGAGAGTTCCTAATAGTCATGGAGAGATCATACTGGTTATAGAGAGCTCAGTGTACTCATAGACAGCTCACAGTGGTGATAGCTCATAATGGTCACAGAGCGGTCATAGTGGTCATAGATAGATCACAATGGTCATAGCTCATAGTGGTCATAATGATCTCACAGTTGTTATAGCTCACCGTGGTCATAGATAGCTAATAATGTTCATAGAGGGCTCAGAATAGTCATAGTTCAAACTGGTCACAAACAGCTCATATAAGTCATATCTCACAGTGGTCATAGAGAACTCATACTGGTCACAGCTCACAGTGGTCATGAAGAGTTCATAATTGTCATAGCTGTCAGGGGTCATTGAGAGCTCACAGTGGTCATAGATTGCTCATCCTGGTCATAGCTCACAGACCTCAGAGAGTACACATAGTGGTCATACAGAGCTCATAGTAGTCATAGCTCATAGTTGTCATAGAAAGGTCAAACTGGTCATAGCTCATAGTCATTTTAGAGAGCTCACAGTGGTCATAGAGAACTAATATCTGTCATTGAGAGCTCATAGTAGTCACAGCTCACATTTGTCACATTGAGCCCAGAGTAGTCATAGCTCATAATAGTCTAAGAATGCTCACAGTGGTCATACAGAGCTCACAGAAGTCCTAGAGAGCTCACCATATTCATAGACTGCTCATGACATCATAGACAGATCACAGCAGTCATAGGGAGCTCACAGCAATCAGAGAGAGCACACAGTGGTCATAGAAAGTTCACAGTGGACAGAGAAATCTCAGTTGTCATAGAGGTCTCATAGTGATCACAGCTCACAAAGGTCATAGAATGCTCCTGGTGGACATGGAGAGCCCATAGTGATCATTGCTTATTCTGTTCATTGTGAGCTCATAGTGACCCTAGAGAGCTCACAGTGGTCATACCTCACATTTGTCATAGACAGATCACAGTGGTCATAGCTCATACTGGCCATAAAGAGCTCACAGTGGTCACAGCTCAGAGTTGTCACAAAGAGCTCAGTGGTAATAGTGATGAGATCACTCTTGTCATAGCTCACAGTGGTCACAGAGAACTCACAATGGTCATAGAGTCCTCACATTTGTTATAGCTCAGAGTGGTCACAGTTCACATTTTTCATAGATTGCTCACAGTGGTCCAGGCTCACAGTGGTCAAAGAGAGCTCACAGTGGTCATAACTCATAGTGACCATAGAGAGCTCATAATGTTGATACAGAGGTCACAGTGGACATAGCTCATAGTAAGCATAGAGATGTCCCAATGTTTGTAGCTCACAGTGGTCACAGAGAGCTAATAATGTTCACAGTTAGCTCATGGATCTTAGTGGTCATAGAATGCTCACAGTGATCAAAGAGACGATACAGTAATCAAAGATTTCAAAGTTGTCATAGAGAACTCATAGTCCTAGTCCATAGTGGTCATAGAGAGCTCATAGTGGTCCCAGCTCACAGTGGTCAAAGAGATCTCATAGTGGTCATAGCTCAAATTTGTCATAGAGAGCTCAAACTGGTTATAGTGAGCTCACAGTGGTCACAGAGAGCTCACAATGAAAATAGAGACCTCACACTGGCTATAGTTCATAGTGGTCATAGAGAGTACATAATGGTCATAGAGAGCTCACAGTGGACATAGAAAACTCACTCTTGTCATAGAGGGCACATAATCACCATAGCTTACCAAGGTCATAGAGAGATCATAGTGTCATTGTGCTCATAGAAAGGTCACAGTAGTCAAAGAGAACTCTCAGTGGTCATAGGTCATCGTTGTCATAGAGAACTTACAGTGGTCATATTTTACTGTGTTCATAGAGAGCTCATAATGGACAATGTGTGCTAATAGTTGTCATAGCAAATAGAGAGCTCACAGTGGTCATAGCTCACAGGGCTCATAAGAGTTCACAATGGTCATGGAAAGCTCAGAGTGGTGATAGCTTATAATGGACATAAAGAGCTCAAAGTGGTCAGAAATCATAGTGGTCACTATGAGGTCATAAGGGATAAAGAGTACTCATAGAGGTCAGAGGTTATAGTGGTCTTAGAGAGCTCATAGCAGTCTTAGCTCACAGTTGTCATAAAGGGCTCACCGTGGTCATAGCTCATAGCCGTCATACAGAGCTCAATTGTCATAGAGACCTCACAGTGGTCATAGAGTGCATACAATGGTATTTGAGAGTTCTCTACTATAACTATTTACTGTTTATGACCACTGTGACCTCCCTGTGACGACTTTGAGCTCTCTATTAACAAGGTAAGCTCTCTATGATACAGTGAGCTGTGACCACTGTTAGCTCTCTATGACCACTATGACCTATAACCATTGTGATAGCTCTATGAACACTATGAGCTATGACCATTGTGAGCTTTCTATGTCCTTTATGAGTTCTCCATGACCACTGTGAGCTATTACCACTAGGACCACTCTATGACCATTATGGACCATGACAACCATGAGATATCTATGACCACTATGAGATCTCTATGAGTACTATGACCTCTCTATGACTCCTATCAGCTATGACAACTGTGACTTCTCTATGGTCACTATGAGTTATGACCACTGTGAGCTCTCTTTGACCACTGCATGCTCTATAAGACCACTATGATCTATGACCACTGTGAGGTCCATATAACCACTATGAGCTGTCTATAACCACTGTAGTTCTCTCTTAAAAATATGACCTATTACCACTGTGAGATCTCTATGACTACTATGAGCTATGACCACTGTGACTTCTCTATAATCACATTGAGCTCTCAGTTACCACTGTGATTTCTCTCTAACAACCATAGCTTTCTAAAAAAACTATGACCTATGAACACTCTGAGCTTGCTATAACCACTATGAGCTATGACCACTGTGAGGTACCTACCACTATTATGAGCTGTGACAATTGAGATCTCTCAGTGACAACTGTGAGCAATGACCACTGTTGTGTTTCGTTGTCCATTATGAGCTCTATATGACCACTGTAAGCTATGACCACTTTGAGCTCTATATCACCATTGTGAGCTCTATATGACCACTTTGAGCTCTTTATGTCCACTATGAGCTATGACCACTGTATCCTCTCTGTGACCACTTTGAGCTATTTATGTCCACTATAAGTTTTCTATGACCACTGTAGCTCACTATAAGGACTATGATCTATGACAACTCTGAGCTCTATATTACCACTATCAGCTCTACATGACTACTGTGAGCTCTCTACAACACCTATGAGTTCTCAATAACCATTCTTAAGTCTGTATGATGACTGTGATCTTTGACCACTGTGAATTCTCTATGACCACTATGAGCTATGACCACGGTGAGCTCTCTATGGCCACTATGAGGGTTCTGTGACCACTTTGCACTCTCTATGACCATTCTAGCTCTCTATGAAAAATACAATATATGACCACTATGAGGTATCTATGACCATTATGAGCTATGACCACTGTGAGCTATGATTATTTTGAGCTCTCTGTGACCACTGTGAGCTCTCTATGACCACTGTAGCTCTATATGAAAAATATACCTAGTGACCACTGTGAGCTCTCTATGACCACTATGAGCTATGATGACTGTGAGCTATCTATCACCATTGTGATTTATGAACACTGTGAGCTCTCAATGACCACTGTTATATCCCCTTGTCCATTATGAGCTCTCTATGACCACTGTATGCTATGACCATTGTGAGCACTCTAATCACTGTCAATTCCCTATGTGCACTAGGAGATATGACCACTGTGAGCTCTTTATGACTAGTATGAGCTATGAACTCTGGAGTCTCTCAAGGTCCATTATGAGCTCTCTATGACCAATGAGATCTATGACCACTGTGAGCTTTCTATCACCATTATGAGCTATGACCATTATGTGCTCTCTATGAGCACTGTGAGCTTTTCAAGGCCACTATGAGCTATGAACACTGTGAACTCTCTGTGATCACTTTGAGCTCTTTATGACCACTGTGAGTTCTCCATAACCACTGTGTGCTCTGTATGACCACTATGATCTCTGATCACTCTGAGTTCTCAAGTTTAAATATGAGGTATAACAACCATGAGCTCTCTCTGACCACTTTTAGCTATTACCAGTGTGAGCTCTTTATGAAAACTGTAAGGTAGGACCACTGTGAGTTCTCTGTGATCATTGTGAGCTCTCTATGACCACTATGAGTTATTTTCCCTGTGCGTTCTCTATGACCACTATGAACTGTGGCCACTGTGAGGTCTCTATGACCTCTGTGAGCTATGAAAACTTAGTATTCATACTTTGAGATCTCTATCACCACAGTGAGTTCTTCATAAACACTGTGAGCTCCTTATGACTACTATGAGCTAGGAGCAGTGTGAGGTTTCTATCACCACTGTGAGCTCTGACCATCGTGACTGTCTAAGATCACTATGATCTATGACCACTGTGAGCTCTCTATGACTACTATAAGCTATGACCACTGTGATCTCTCTATGGCTACTATGAGTCTCTCTATAGTATGGCCAACATGAACTAACTATGACCTCTGTGAGCTATGACAACTATGAGTTCTCTATAACTGTGAGTGCTCTACGATAACTGTGACCCCTCCGTGATATCTTTGAGCTCAGAATGACCACTGTGAGCTCTTGATGAGCCATATGGTCTATGATCACTTTGAGCTCTCTATGACTGTTATGAGGTATAACCACTGGGAACTCTTTATGACCACTATGATCTATGACCACTGTGAGATCTTTAGGTCCATTATGCGCTGTTTATGACCACTATGAACTATGACCACTGTGATCTATTTATGACTTCTGTGAGCTCTCATGACGACTATAAGCTATGACCATTGTGAGTTGTCTATGACCACTTTGAGCTCTCTATGACCATTGTAAGCTATGACCAATGTGAGTTCTCTATGACCACTATGAGCTCTTACCACTCTTAGCTCTCAATTTCCATTATGACCTCTCTATGACAACTGTGAGATATGACAACTGTGAGCTCTCTATGAGCACTATGAGCTTTGACCCTGTTACCTCTCATTGTCCACTATGAGCTCTCTATTAGCACTGTGAGGTCTCTATGTCTATTATGAAGTTTGACCACTGTGATAACACTATAAACATTAATAGCTCTCTGTGACCACTGTAAATTCTCTATGACCACTATGAACTATGACTACTGTGAGCTCTCTATGACTGCTATGAGTTCTCTATATCCAGTGTAAGCCACGACCACTGTGAGCTCTCCAAATCAGTGTGAGCTCTTTATGGCCATTATGTGCTCTTTTTGATCAGTATGAACTATGACCACTATGAGTTCTCCATGACCACTATGAGAAATAACCAGTATGAACTCTCTGTGATGATTGTAACTTCTCTCGGACCACTGTGAGCTCTCTATGGCCACAAGAGTTTTCTAACAGTACTATGAGGTATGACCACTATGAGCTCTCTGTGATCACTGTGATCTATGACCACTATGACCTTCCTATTACCACCTTGACCTATTCATGACAACTCTGAGCTCTCTATGACAATTGTGAGCTCTGCATGATTACTTTGAGCAATCTATGAAAACTATGAGCTCTCTATGACCACTATGAGCTATGACCACTCTTTGCTCTCTATCCACTATGAGCTATGACCACGGTGAATTCCCTTTGACCACTTTGAGCTATCCATGTCCACTATGAATTATGACCATGGTGAGCTCTCTATAAACACTATGAGCTATGACCACTTTCAGCTCCCTATGTCTGCTACGAATTCTCTATGACCACTGTGCACTATGACCACTATGATTTCTGTATGACCAATATTGGGTAAGACCACTGTGAGCTCTTTATGAACCCTATGAGCTATGACCACTGTGAACTCTATATGACCAGTATGAGCTATAACTGCTGTGAGCTATTTCTACTGTGAGCATTCCAAGAGTACTGTGAGTTCTCTATGGCCACTATAAGCTCTTTATGACCACTGTGGGCTATGAGCACTGTGAGCTATTTAATTATCATTTTGAACTCTCTATGACTACTTTAAGCTATGACCACTTTAAGATCACTAAGGAAATTATTACCTCTCTATGACCACTGTGAGCAATGAACACTGGGAGATCTCTATGACCACTATGAGCTATGACTCTTGTGAGCTCTCTTTTACCCATATGAACTTTCTATGATCACTATGACCTATGACCACTGTGAGCTCACTATGACACTGTGAGCTCTCTATGACCTTTGTGAACTATGACCATTATGTGCTATGGATTTACACTGTGAGATCTCTATGACCATTGTGAGCTCTCTATGACTACTGTTAGATCTCTATAAAAATGGGTAGCTGTGACCACTGTGAGCAAACTATGACCACTGTGAGCTATGACCATTTGAGCTCTCTATGATCATTGTGAGTTATCTATGACCACTGTGAGCTTTCACCACTATGAGCACACTGTACTCACTCTGAGCTCTCTAGGAACACTATGAGTTATTTATGACTATTTTGACACCTCTGATGACTGTGACCTTTCTGGACCACTGTGAGATCTCTAAGACCAGTGTGACCTGTGACCACTGTCATCTCTCTAGGACCACTATGAGCTCTCTATGACCAGTATAACCAATGACCACTGTGAGCTGTCTATGACCACTATGCTCTCTCTAGGACCACTGTGAACTCTCTATGATCAGTATAACCAATGACCACTGTGAGCTGTCTATAATCACTGTGAGCTCTCCATGACTACTGTGAGCTCTCTATGGCCATTATGTACTCTCTATTACCACTATGAGCTTTCTATGACCACGGTTACTTCTCTATGAGCTGAATGAACTATGAGCAATGTGAGCTCCCTATGAACACTATGACGTATGACCACTGTGATAACACTATGACCATTATTAGCTCTCTATGAACACTGTGAGCTCTCTATGGCCACTAACAGCTATGACCACTGTGGAGTCTCTATGACCACTATGGGCTCTCTATAATCTGTATAAGCCACTCACACAGTGAGCTCTCCATGGCCACTGTGAGCTTTCCATGACCACTGTGAGCTCTCTATGACCATGACCATTATGCACTTTCTATGATCACTAGGAGCTATGAGCACCACCATTATGTGACATAACCACTATGAGCTCTGTGTGTTGACTGCGTGTTCTCTATGACCATTATGAGCTCTTATGACCACAAGAAATTTGTAGCCAGACTATGGACTGTGATCATCATCAGCTGTCTGTGACCACTGTAAGATATGTGCACTATGACCTCTTTATAACTACTTTGAGCTCTCTAAATCAACTGAGATCTATAAGAACACTGCAAGTACCCTATGACCACTCACTGTGAGCTCTTTATGTCCACCATGAGTTATGACTACTGTGAACTATCTGCTGCAGTCAGACTGCATGATTGCTGATAAATGACCATCAAATGGCTTAAGGGAACAAGGGGTTTATTCTCTTATGATTTCTGGTTACAGTTCTTAGTCCAGGTTGATGTGAGAGCATGCACCAACACAGGGCTGAGGGAACTGGACACAGTATCACTGCATAATGGCTGAGAGATGGACAATCCTTACTTGCCAGACCAGCATGTCTGGCCAAGTATACAGAAGGATGCCAACTCTCTCCCAGCTCTCTGTGATTTATCCAGGACCTAATCCCACCCACCATGGGCTGGGTCTTCCCCAGCAGCTAGACAATCTCTTTCAGGTTTGCTCTGGGCTTAATTCAACCATCAACTCTCTACAACTGTGCCCAGAGCTCAAACCCTCAACAGTCAAGTTGACAACTGTGCCTAACCATGACACTATCTATTACCAATCTGAGCTCTCTATGACCACTATGAGCTCAATATGATCTCAATGAGCTATGACCACTATTACCTTGGTATTACAACTTTGGGCTCTCTATGACAACAGTGAGCTCACTATGACCACTATGAGTTCACTATGACTACTGTGAGTTTGCTATGACCACCATGAGCTATGACCTCTATGAGCTTTCTATGACCACTGTGAGCTCTCTATGACTACTGTGAGCTCTCTTTGACCACAGTGAGCACTCTATTACCACTGTGAGCTATGACCACTGGGCTTTCTATGACCACTCTGATATCTCTGATATCTATGACCACTTTGAGTTCTGCATGACCATTATGAGTTATGACCACTGAGACATTTGCAAGACAAGTATGAGCTATGAGCACTGTGAGCTCTCTATGACCACTCTGAGCTCTTTATGACAACTATGAGTTTTCTATGACCACTGTGATTTCTCTATAACCAATATGAGCTATGACCACAATGAATTCTGTATGACCACAGTGAGGTCTCTGTGACCACTATAAGCTATTACCACTGTGAGCTCACTATGATTATTAGCTCTCTATGACTAATGTGAGCTATGACTACTGTGAGATTTTCATGAACACTATGAATTATGATAATTGTGAGCTCTCTATTACCATTATTAGCTCTCTATGATCACTATGAGCTATGACGACTGTGAGCTTTCTATGATCACTATAAACTATCACCACTGATAGCTCTCTTTGACCACTATGTGCTCTGCATGTCCACTATGTCCTATAACCACTGTGAGCTCTCTATAAACACACTAAGTTATGACCATTGTGAGCAATGTATGGCCACTATAAAGTTCTTTATGACCACTATGAGCTATGTCTACTATAAGTTCTCTATGACCAATAAGAGCTATGACCACTGTGAGCTCTATTTGAACACTATGAGCTATAAACACTGTGAACTCTGTATAACCTCTGTGAGCTATGACCACTATGCACTCTCTATGATCACTGTGAATTCTCTATTACCACTGTGAGATCAATGTGACCACTGTGAGCTATGAACACTATGAGCTCTCTATGACCACTGTGATATCTTTGACGACTGTGATCTCTCTATAACTACTTTGAGTTCTCTATGTCCACTATGAGTAAAGACTACTGTGACCTCTCTAAGACTCATATGACCTATGACCACTGTGAGCTTTCTATGATTATTGTGAGCTGTTTATGTCAACTATGTGCTCTTTATGACCACTATGATTTCTCTATGCCAACTGTGAGCATTCCATGACTTCTGTGAGTGGTCTGTGACCACTATTAGCTATGACAACTATGAAATCACTATCAACATTATTACCAGTCTAGAACCACTGTGAACTATGGCCACTGTGAGATATCTATGACTACTATGAACTATGACAACTATGAATTGTCTTTTAACATTATGAAATCTCTATGACCACTGCCAGATCTCTGTTTCCATTGTGAACTCTCTGAGATCACTGTGAGCTCAATATGGCCATCATGAGCTCTGTATGAAAACTATGAGTTATCTCCACTGTGAGCTGTCTATGAGCACTGAGAACTGTGATCACTATAAACTCTCTATGACCACTGTGAGTTCTCTATAACTACTATTAGGTATGACCATTGTGAGCTCTTCATGTCAACATTGAACTATGACCACTCTGAGATCCCCAAGTCCATTATGAGTGTTCTATGATCACTGTTATCTATGACAACGTGAGATGTCTATGATCACTGTGAAATATGACCACTGAGAGCTCTCTATGACCACTACAAGGTTTTAATGACCTCTGTGAGCTGTAAGCATTATGCAGTCTCTATTTCAAATGTGAGCTCCTTATGACCACTGTGAGCTCTCTATGACTGCTTTGAGGTATGACAACTATGTTTATGAACTATGACCACTATTAGCTCTCTATCACAACTATGAGCTATGTAAATTGTGAGCTCTCTAAGTCCATTGTGAGTTCCTTATGACCACCGTGAGCTCTCTATGAATACTATGAACTCTATGACCACAATGAGCTACGACCACTGTGACCTCTGTATCGCCATTGTGAGATCTCATTGACTACTAAGAGCTATGACTATTTTGGGACTCTATGACTAGTATGATCTATAACCATTGTGAACACTCTATGTACACTATGAGCTTTCTCTAACTACTGTGCGCTATGACCACTGTAAGCTCTCTATGACCACTGTGACCTCTCTATCACCACTGAGCTCTCTATGACTACTATTAGCTATGACTACTTTGAGCACTCTATGACCACTATGATCTATGACCATTGTGAACTCTCTATGTACGTTATGAGCTTTCCATAACCACTGTGCACTATGATCACTGTAAGCCCTCTGTGAGCACTATGACCTAGGAGTACTGTGAATTCTCTATGATCACTATGAGCTCTCTATAACCACTGTGAGCTCTCTGTGATCACTGTTATATATGACTATTCTGAACTCTCCATTATCATTATAAGTGATGACCAGTGTAAACTTTCTGTGACCACTATGAGCACTCTGTCATCATTATAAGCATTGACCACTGTGAGCTCTATTTGGCCACTATGAGCTATGATGACTTTGATCTCTCTATGACCATTCTGAGTTATCACCACTCTGAGCACTTCTTTAACACTATGAGCTGTCTATGACCACTATAAGCTATGACCATTGTCAGCTCTCAAAGACCACTGTGAGCTATGACAACTGTGAGCTTTCTCTGATCCCTATGAAATCTGTATGATGACTGTGAACTCTCTATTGTTACTATGAGTTCTCTATGACCACTGTGAGCTCTCAATAAATATTGTGACTTCTCTATAACCATTATGAGTTCTATATGACCACTGTTAGCTCTCTAACCACTGTGAGTTCTCTAAGAGCAGTATGACCTATAACTACTATGAGTTCCCTATAACCACTGCAAGGTCTCTATGACCCATGTGAGCTTTGACCATGGCTAGTTGTTTATGACCACTGTGAGTTATGAACATTGTGTGGTCTTTATGAACACTATGAACTATGGCCACTGTATCTCTCACTGTGCACTATATTCTATGACCTCTGTGAACTATGACAACTGTGAGCTCTCTATGATCACTGTGATCTGTGACCAATGTGTTCTCTCTATCATTACTATGAGCTATGATCACTGAGCTCTGTATAACGATTACGAGTTCTTAACATGATGAATATGACTGCTGTGAGATTTCTATGACTACTCTCAGCTATGAACACTGTAAGCTCTCTATGACCACTGTGAGACCTCTATGACTACTGTGACTCTTTATGTCCATTATGAGCTGTCCATGACCACTGTAAATATTCTATGACCACTATGACCTATGACTACTGTGAGCTCTCTAAGATCAGTAGGAGCTATGGCCACTGTCAGCTCTCAATGATCAATGTGAGCTCTTTGATCTCTGTGACCTCTCTATGACCACCTTGAGCTCTCTAAGAGTTCTCTATGAGCATTATTACCTATGACCACTGTTTGCTCTCTATGACCACTATGAGCTATGACCACTGTGAGCTCTCTACGATTTCTATGAGTTCTCTATGGCCACAATGAGCTATCTCTACTTTAAGCTGTGAGATTTGACCACTGTGAGCTCTCTGTGACTACTGTGAGCTATGAACAATGTGAGTACTTTATGACTTCTGTGAGCTCTATAGGACAACTATGAGCTCTTTGTGTCCACTAGGAGATAAGAACACTGTAAGCTCTTTAAGATTACTATGAGAGCTATGATCACTGTGACTCTATGACCATGGTGAACTCATTATGACCACTAAGGGCTATGATAACTGTAACTTCTCTATGATCACACTGAGCTCTTTTGGATCACTTTGAACTCTCTATGATCAATAGAGATCATAGATCAACTCTCTGTGAGCTATAATACCTATAACCACTGTGAGCTCTCTATTACCACTGTGAGCTATGACTGTTGTGACCACTCAATGACCAATATAAACTATTACCACTATGAATTCTCTAGGCCCACTATGATCTATCAACACTATGAGGTCTCTATGAACTCTGTGAGCTCTTTATGACCACAGTGAGGTATGACCACTGTTAACTCTTTATGACCAGTTTGAGCTCTCTATGATTACTGTGAGCTCCCTACTACTACTGTAAGCTCTCTATGACCACTTGGAACTCTATGACCACCTGAATTATGACCCATGTGACATCTCTATGACCAGTTTGCATGCTTTATGACCACTGTGAGCTCAACAGGACCACTGTGAGCTTTGACCACTATGAGCTCTCTATGATGACTGTGAATGATGAGCACTATTTATTCTCATTGTGCATTATGAACTCTCTGTGATGACTGTGAGCTATGACCACTGGTAACTCTCTATGACTACTGTGAGCTATGAAAACTCTGTGCTCTCTATGGCCATTAAAAGCCCTCTATGATAACTATGAGTTATGACCATGATGAGCTCTCTATGACCACTGTGAAGTATGACTACCATGAGGTCTCTATGACCATTGTGAACTATGAAAACTGTGAGCTTTCCATGACCACTGTGATGACCACTATGAACTACGAGCACTATGAGCCATTTATAACCTCTGTGAGGTATGAAAAGTGTGAGCTCTCTATGACAAAAGTGAGATCTCTATAATCACTATGACACTTCTATGACCACTTTAAGCTCTCTCTGACCACTGTGAGTTCTCCATCACCAGTGTGAGTTCTCAGTGATCACAGTAAGCTCTCTATGACAACAATGAGCTATGATCACTGTGAGCTCTCTATGATCACTGTGAGCAATGACCACTCTGAGCTCTCTATTACCACTTTTAGTTATGATTACTGTGAGCTCTCAATGACCAATGTTAGCTCTCTATGTCCACTTTGAGATCTCTATGAAAACTATGAGCTATCACCACTGTGAGATTTCTGTGACCACTGTGAACAGTCACCACTGTGAGCTCTCTATGACCACTACAAGTTTTGACCACTGAGAACTCTCTCTATGAACATTATAAGCAATGATGACTGTGAGTTCTTTCTGACCACTAGGAGCTATGACCCCTGTGTGTTCTCTATGACTACTATGAGCTCTCTGTGACCATTATGAGCTATGACCACTGTGCATTTTTTAAGACTACTATGAGGTGTAACCACTGTTCACTCCCATTGTGCATTATGGGACCTCTATTACTACTGTGAGATAACAATTCTGTGTGATCTCTATGACCACTATGAGGTATGACCACTTTTAGATCTCATTGGCCATTATGAGCTCTCTGTGACCACTATGAGCTCTCTATGATCACTGTGAGTACTCTATGACCACTACGAGGTCTCTATGAACATTATGAGCTCTGTGTGACAACTATACGCTATTACCACCATGAGCTCCCTATGACCACTATGAGCTCTGAATGACAACAATGAGCTGTGAACATTATGAATTCATTATGACTATGATCTATAAAAATCATTAGCTCTCTATGACTGCTGTGAGCTCCGTATGATCACTGTGAGCTATGACCACTGTGAGCTCTCTATGATCACTATGAGCTATAACCACAGCGGTCATAGCTAATAGTGATTATATTGAGCTCAGAGTAGTCAGAGAATTCACTGTTGTTACAAAGATCTAACAGTCACAACACAGAAATCACAGTGGTCATGGAGGATCACTGTCTTCATAGAGAGCTCAAAGTGCACATAGAGAGCTCACAGTTTTCATAGACACCTGATAGTGATCACAATTCCTAGTAATCATAGAGAGATGATAGTGGACATATCTCATAGTGGTCATAGCGAACTCATAGTGGTAATAGAAAGCTCACAGAGTTCACAGAGAGTTCAGAGTTGTCATAGAGAGCTCACAGTGGTCATAGAGAGCTCAATGTGGTAATAGACAACTCACAGTGGTCATAGCTTACAGTCGTCATGAGAGCTCACAGAGGTCATAGATAGATCACGGTGGTCATAGCTCATAGTGGTTATAGACAGCACATAATGGACCTAGAGGTCTCACAGTGGTCCGAGATCATAATGGTCATAAAAAGCTCACAATGGTTATACTTCATAGTAGTCATAGAGAGCTCACAGTGGTCATATGTAATATTGCTCATAAAAGCTCACAGTGGTAACAGAGAGTTCACAGTAGTCATAGATTATAGTGATCCTAATGAGTAGTCATAGAAACCTCACACTGCTCCTAGCTCATAATGGTCATAGGCAGCTCACAGTGTTTATGGAGAACTCACTATTTTGATAGAAATCTCAAAGTGATCATAGGTCACTATTGTAACAGAGAACTCAAAGTTTTCATAGCACACAGAGATCATAGAGAATGCACAGTTGTTATACCTCACAGTGGTGATAGAGAGCTCGTAATGCATATAGAGTGCTCAAAGAGATCATAGCTCATAATGGTCATTGAGAGCTAACAGTGATCATAGATGAAGTGGTGACAGAAAGCTCACAGTCGTCACAGAGAACTCACACTGGCCATACTCATAGTGGTCATAGAGAACTCATAGTATACATAACTCATAGTGGTCACAGAGAGCTCACAATGGTCACAGAGAAATCACAGTGGTCCTACCTTACAGTTTTCATAGAGAGCTCACATTGGTCATACATAAAAGTGGTCAGTGAGAATTCACGGTGGTTATATCTCACATTTAAACATGAGAGCTCAGAGTAATCAGCGATCATAATGGTCATAGAGAGCTCACAGTGGTTATGGAGAACTCACAGTGGTCATAAAGAACTCAAAGTGGTCACAGAAAGTTCACAGTGTTCATAACTCATAGTGGTCTTAAAAAGCTCACAGTTCCCCGCCCCCCACCCTGGAGCCGCCCGGCCAGCAGCACCGCTCGGCGCGGCCACCAGCTTTGCCCCCGGGACCCACCTCGTCTCCAAGCCGACCTTCCCAGGTGAGCCAGCCAGCGAGAGAGCACAGCCCAGCCCCACCCCCCACCCCGGAGCCTCCCGGCCAGCAGCACCGCACCGCACAGCCACGAGCTTTGCCTCCAGGGCCCCGCCCCGTCTCTGTGCCGACCTTCCCAGGTACGCAGGTGAAGAATTCTGCCATCAACATCAGACCCTCTGCCTCTCTGGCCCACCGGGAACCTATGCACGTGGTCCACGGAAGACACACTGCTACTCAGAATTCAATGGAGTCCAAAGGAAACTCAAGCAAAATTCTAAGGACAAAGGGAACACAGGCCACACATCTGGACTCCACTACAATCAATATATCACGTGGGCGAGATTCTTCTCATCCAGCCCAAAGATAAGTAAACTTTTTTTTTCACCTTACTGATCCTTTAAAGTATCAATGCTGTAAATCAACTTTCTCATACAGCCACTCCAAAACATACAACTCCAGGGAGTACACCACTCACGCCAACATTTCACCAAGATACTAAATCGTAAAAGTGCACTACCAAACTAATATTTGCCCCTGGTAACTTAACCTGACTTAACTAACGTGCTAACAGCCTAGTAGCCTCATCTAGGATATAACAATAACAATACACAACATATCCAATCCAAGGCAAGCACTAGTAATAACTGGCAAGTGTAACAATACCAACAATGTCAATTCAGTGAAAAACACACAGAAACTGAAAGGTCCTAAAAAACAAAACAACAATGTACAAGTTAAAGTGCAGATCTACGAGAAACAAAACCCAAGAAGACCAATCTCCCACAGAAAGAATCAATCCCATAAGGAGGGATTCTGACCAGAACAAATCCATAGAAAATAGCCATGAAAGCCAGACCAAATATAAAGACTTTCAGAGTATGATCATTACCATGATTAATACTATGAAAGAGGAAATCCGAGAAGAGTTAAACAACCATATCCACCAATTTGAACAGGAACACAACAGGCACGTGGAGGAGTTGAGAAAAACAGTTCAAGAAACAAAAATAGGTATACAGCAGTTAAAACAGTCTCAGGCAGAGTTTAAAATTGAGCTAAAAGACAAGATATCTTAAACCCAAAACTCAACAGAGAGGCTTATCAGCAAAACAAATAAGGCAGAAAATAGAAGTTCGGATCTTGAAGACAAAGTGGGAGAATTGACCAACTCAATAGAAGAGATTGTTAAAGCTAAAAAGATACTGGAGAGGAACATTCAAGAGATATGGGACACCCTGAAGAGGCCTAACATGCACATTCATGGAATACCAGAACAAGAATCCCAAAATACCACACCGGAAGAAATATTTCAATTCACCATCAATGAAAACTTCCTACAACTAAAGAATGAGAGGCCTATCCAAATACAAGAGGCATTTCGCACTCCAAACAGATACAACCAAAATAGAAAATCGCCATGGCAAATAATAGTCAAAACACTCCACATTCAAGACAAAGAAAAGGTGCTGAGAGCTTCAAGAGAAAAAAAGCAAGTCACTTTTAAAAGTAAACCTATTAGAATAACAAATGACTACTCAATGGAAACAGTAAAAGCAAGAAGAGCTTGGAGAGACGTACTTCAAGTATTAAATGAGCAAAAGTGCCAACCCAGACTGATATACCCGGCAAAACTATCTATCTGTCATGATTGAGTGAGAAAGAAAAGCTTTCCAGCACAAAAACAACTTGAAGGGATACATGTCTACAAAACCAGGCCTTCAAAAAATCCTAGAAATGATACTCAAGCTTGAAGAAAAGAAAAAGCTTATCCAGGAGGACAGAAGGAAAGTATAATACCACCAAAACATAAATATCAAACAACATGCTTACAAAATCCACTAAACGTAACAAATGTCCAGAATTAAAAATAATATCTCCATTATAACATTAAATATCAATGGTATTAACTCACCGATTAAGAGACACAGATTACAAACTTGGATTAAAAACCACAATCCAACAATCTGCTGCCTTCAGGAAACTCATCTCACCACAAAAGATTGGCACCTCCTACGAATGAAAGGCTGGTCCAAAATCTTGCAAGCTAATGGAACCAGGAAACAGGCAGGGGTAGCAATTATGCTTTCAGACAAAGTGGACTTCAACCCAAAGAACATCATAAGAGACACAGATGGATACTACATTTTAGTCACAGCTACAATTCACCAGGAAGACTTCACAATACTGAACATTTATGCACCCAAAACGGGCCCCTCCACATTCATTAAGAAACCCTACAACACCTAAAGCAAGAAATCAACCCCCAAACGATAATTCTTGGGGACTTCAACACCGCCCTCTCAACATGGGATAGATCAACAGGTCAAAAGCTTCACAGAGACACTTTGGAACTTAATCAAACCCTGAAAGAAATGGACTTTACAGATCTCTATCGAACTTTTCACCCACACACCAAAGAATAAACAGTTTTCTCAGCAGCTCACAGAACTTTCTCCAAAATAGATCACATACTGGGCCACAAAACGAATCTACACATATACAAAAAAATTTGAATTTCTAAAAACTGTGCCCTATCAGACCACCACGGCCTAAAGGTGGACACCCGCAACACAACAAACAAGAGAAAATACACTAACCCCTGGAAACTTAACAATATGATGCTGAATGAGAACTGGATTGAGGAAGAAATTAAAAAGGAAATTCAAGATTTCCTGAAAGTGAATGATAATGAAAATACAACATACCAAACTCTCTGGGACACAATGAAAGCTGTTCTAAGAGGTAAGTTCATAGCTCTTAATGCCTACATCAAAAAAATGGAAACATCAGAAATAAACAACTTAACAATGCAGCTTAAAGCTTTAGAGAAACTAGAGCAATCTGATCCCAAAAGTAGGAGAAGAGAGGAGATTAGCAAAATAAGGGGAGAAATATCTGAAATCGAGATTAAGAAAATGATAGAAAAAATCAACCAATCAAAAAGCTGGTTCTTTGAAAAAATCTATAAGACTGATACACTCCTAGCTACATTAACCAAAAGCAAGAGAGAGAAAACCCAAATTAACAAAATTAGAAATGAACATGGAGTTATCACTACTGATACCCAAGAAATCCAGAGAATTATAACATCGTATTTCATAAATTTATACTCTGTGAAGTTTGACAACACAAAAGAGATGGATGAATTTCTAAGTAAATACAACCGACCTTAATTGAGTCAGGAAGTTGTGAATTATTTAAAAAGTCCTATAACTTATAAGGAAATCGAAGAAGTAACCTCAAATCTTCCCACCAAAAAATGTCGTGGGCCAGATGGATTCAGCACAGAATTCTACCAGACAATTAAGGAGTTAATAACACCAATACTCCTTAAACTTTTCCATCAAACAGCAAAGGAAGGAACACTACCAAATTCCTTCTATGAAGATAATATCGTCTTAATCCCAAAACCTAATGAAGATTCACTTAAAAAAGAAAACTATAGGCCAATCTCTCTGATGAACACAGACCCAAAGATTCTCAACAAAGTCTTAGATGATTGGATTCAAAAACATATCAAAAAGATCATTCACAGGGACCAAGTAGGCTTCATCCCTGGCACACAAGGTTGGTTCAACATGCACAAATCAATAAATGTCATTCATCATGTAAACCAGTCAAAGTCCAAGACCACATGATACTCTTGATAGATGCAGAAAAAGCCTTTGACAAGATACAACAGCCTTTTATGATCAAAACGCTAGAGACAGTAGGAATGGAAGGAACGTTTATCAATATAATAAAAGCTGTATACAACAAGCCCACAGCAAGGATTATGCTCAATGGGGAACAATTGGAAGCCTTTCCACTTCGATCAGGAACTAGACAAGGCTGTCCACTCTCACCACTTCTATTCAATATTATACTTGAAGTCTTAGCTGAAGCCGTAAGACAAGAAAGGGACATAAGAGGGATTCAAATCGGCAAGGAAGAAGTCAAGCTATCCCTATTTGCAGATGACATGATCTTATACCTGAGGGATCCAAAAAACTCCACCAGGAAGCTCCTGCAACTAATTGAGAAGTTCAGCAGGGTGGCAAGATACAAAATAAATGTGCAAAAATCAGAGGCCTTCCTATATGCCCAGAATGAAAGAAGTGAAAAAGCCTTGAGAGAAACAATCCCATTTACTATAGCCCCTAAAAAAATGAAATACCTTGGTATAAACCTAACCAAGGAGGTAAAAGATCTTTACAATGAAAACTTTAAAACCCTAAAGAAAGAAGTTGCAGAAGACATCAGAAGGTGGAAAGACCTCCCATGTTCCTGGATTGGCAGAATCAGCATTGTAAAAATGACCATCCTACCAAAGGCAATATTCAAATTCAATGCTATACCAATTAAAATCCCAAAGCAATTCTTTAAAGAAGTTGAAGAATTAATCTCAAAATTCATATGGAGGCACAAAAGACCCAGGATAGCAAAGACAATCCTGAGTAACAAAAACACTGCTGGAGGTATTACCATACCGAACCTTAGTCTATACTACAAATCCATAGTTATAAAAACAGCCTGGTACTGGCTCCAAAATAGACACACAGATCAATGGATAAGGGTTGAGGACCCAGATATAAGCCCACAAAAATACAGCCATTTGATCTTCGACAAAGGGGCCCAAAGAATCCAATAGAAAAAGAATAGCATCTTCAACAAATTTTGCTGGCAAAACTAGATCTCCACATGCAGAAGATTGAAGCTGGATCCATACTTGTCACCATGTACAAGACTTAATTCAAAATGGATCAAGGACCTTGATATCAGGCCAGAGACTATAAAATCATAACTTGAAAGGATAGGGAACTCCCTTGAGTTGATTGGGCTAGGCCAACATTTCCTAAACAGACATCCAATGGCAAAGTCACTGCTACCAACTCTCAACAGTTGGGATCTTGTGAAATTAAAGAGCTTCTGTTCAGATAAAGAGATTGTAACACGAGCTCAAAGGCAACCCACAGAATGGGAGAAAATCTTCACTAACCACATATCTGATGGAGCTCTACTGTCCAGAGTGCACAAAGAACTTAGAAAATTAAACACCAAGGAAACCAATGGCCCAATTAAAAAATGGGCCCTGGAACTTAAAAGACAATTTACCAGGGATGAAATTAAAATGTCTAACAAATATCTTAAAAAATCCTCTACTTCTTTAGCCATCAGGGAAATGCAAATCAAAATTCCTGAGATATCATCTCACCCCGGTCAGGATGGCAAAAATCCACAATACAAACAACAACAAGTGCTGGAGAGGATGTGGAGAGAGTGGGACCCTGCTACATTGCTGGTGGGAATGCAGGCTCATACAGCCACTCTGGCGAGCCGTCTGGAGATTCTTAAAAAATTAAAGATTGAAATGCCATATGACCCTGCTATTCCACTTTTGAGAATAACCCCCCATGCAGCAGAGGTTCACCTTGATAGCACAAGTGCGACCATGTTCATAGCAGCACTGTTTACTATAGCAAAGTCATGGAATCAACCCAAATTTCCAACAGTTGATGAGTGTATAAGAAAACTGTGGTACATCTATACAATGGAGTACTACTCAGCCATCAAAATGATGAATTACTGGAATTTGCTGGAAAATGGATGTCATTAGAAACAATTATATTAAGTGAAGTATCCCAAACCCAGAAAGTTAAGCACCGTATGTACTCCCTAATAGGTGGCTCCTAGTACCAAACTCACCCAGCCCACATCGAGACACTCAAAGGTAAACCCATATAATACAGTAATTGCAAGGATTATGAACAGGAGGGATGGGGTTGGAGGGCCACACCAGACGCAAAGAGAGAGGGGGCCATGTTACAGCAGAGAAAATAGGCCTCCAAGGAATGCAAGTAAGTAATGTGACACCTGCTTAAGTTCACAGACGTTCATTCCTGATCATGTACAACTGAGCGGGTATGATCTCACCAGAAGGGGAGGGCATATAGTCTGGCAGATGAAAGGTAATCATTTTGCAAATGGGTGACTGACCCCTCCCTCATCGAGGTTTCATGCTTTTCTTACATCTACCCTTGAATGTGCTATTATAACATGACTCCAGTTAACAGCTTTTTGTCTCTGACCAGGGGTGACATACAGTGCCCATCAGGATGGAGTGAAGGGCATTGCAGGAGCAGCAGAACTACAAAAGAAAATCAACAAACCACAATCCAGAATTTCAGAGACTCTATATCAACCACATAGAACTAGGCCAGACTAATCTCCCCCCATCCTGAAGCTCAGGGAAATATGCGGAAGAGGGGGTGGTAAGATTGTAAGAGCAAAAGGATGGGAGGAGCAGTGATTTGCAAGATTCTCCACACTAGTTAGAGCCGAAGCAATCATAATAGGACTTTGCATGCCCTGCGTAATGTCCAACACACTATTGACCTCACAAAGTCTAGCATCAGCTAAAGGCACTAAGATCCTTGGAGGCAAGGGATTGACAGCCACAGTAGTGTTCCTATGCTTAAGGGGAACAGGAGAAAGGGTTTCGGGAAATGCACTGGGTCCTTGTACTGTCATCGGAGAGGAGGACCCAGAGGAGAGGTAGGCATACACAATAAAGTACTCTCTGGGAATTGTGGGGGAGGCGCTGGGGGATGGGGAGGGAGGGAGAGGGAACAGGGGGTTCGGGGGGAGGAGGAGGAAGGGGAGGGAACTAGTCTATCTATTAAGTTTGTATGAGTGGAAATAAAAAATATATTTAAAAAAAGCTCACAGTTCTCATAGAGAGAACATAGTGGTCATAGCTCATAGTCGTGATAGGGAGCTCAGAGTGGTCATAGCTCATAATGCACATAGGTAATTGAAAGTGACCATAGAGTGGTCACAGTGGTCATAGCACACAGTGGACATAGAGAGCTCATAATGGACAAGGAGACATAACAGTGGTCATCGAGAGCTCACAATGTTCATAAATCACAATGGTGATAGATAGCTCACAGTCATCATGGCTCATAGTGGTCATAGAGAGCTCACAGTGGTCATTAGGTATATTTTTCATAAAGAGCTACAGTGGTCATAGAGAGCTCCCAGTGGGCACAGTGAGCTCAAAGTAATCATAGAGAGGTCACAATGGTCATAGCTCACAGTGGTCATAGCAAACTCAATGTGTTCATAGGTCATATTTTTCATAGAAAGCTACAGTGGTTATAGAGAGATCACAGTCGTAACTGAGAGCTCAAAGTGATCATACATAAGTCACAGTGGTCATAAATCATAGTGGTCACAGAGATCTCACAGTGATAATAGGTCATATTTTTAATAAAGGACTACAGTGGTCATAAACAGCTCATAGTGGTCATGTGGTCCTCACAGTGGTCATAGATCATAATGGTCTTATAGAGCATACAGTGGTCAAAGAGAGCTCACAGTGGTTATAAATTTTAGTGATCATAGAGAAGTCACAGTTGTCATAGCTGACAGGGTCATAGAGAGGTTATAGTACTCATAGAGATCTCATAGTGGTCATAGATATCTCATGGTTGTCATGGTCCATAATGGTCATAGAATGGTCCTAGCGGTAATAGTTCACAGTTTATAGAGAGCTCATAAAGGACATAGAAAACTCAACAGTGGTCATAGCTCATACTGGTCATAAAGGGCTCACAGTAATCAAAGCTCATAGTGGTCATAGAGGTATCACAGTGGTCATAAGTCATAGTGATCATAGAGAGTTCACAGTGGTCACAAACAGCTCACAATGGTCATAGAGAGCTTACACTGTTAATAGATAGCTCAAAGTGGTCACAGGGAGGTCACAGTGCTCATAGACAGTAAACAGTTGTAATAGAGAACTCTCAAATACCACTGTATGCACTCTAGGACCACTGTCAGGTTTGTATGACAATTGAGCTCTGTATGACAGGTATGAGCTATGATCACAGTGAGCTCTCTATGACAACTATGAGCTAAGACTGCTATGAGCCCTCTAAGACCACTATTAGCTCTGATCACTATGAGCATTCTTTGTCCCTTATGACTTCACAGTGACTACTATGAGCTCTGACCACTTTGAGCTCTTTCTGTACATTATAAGCTATCACCACTCTGAGCTTTCCATGACCATTGTGAGCTCTTATGAGCCCTGTGATCTATGAACACTGTGAGCCCTCTATGACTGTTATTTGCCATGACCACTGTTAACACACATTGTCCATTAAGAGCTCTCTACCTCCACTGTAAGATATGACCACTGTGAGTTCTCTAAGACAACTATGACCTATGACCACTGAGAGTTCTCTTTGACCCCTGTGACCTTTTGTTGAGCACAATGACACTATGATCACTCTATGACCTTGGTAAGCTATGTTGACTATGTGCCCTCTGTGGCAAATGTGAGTTTTCTATATCCATTGTGAGCTCTCTATGACCATTATGAATTCTGTATGACCACTATGAACTGTGGCCAGTGTGAAGTCTCTATTTCCATTGTGAGTTCTCTGTGACCACTGTGAGCTCACTATGACCAGTTTGAGCACTCTATGTCAATTTTGAGCTATGACCACTGTGAGCTCTATTGTAAGCTGTAATCGCTCTGAGCTCTCTATGACAACTGTGAAATCTTTGATGACTGTGACTTTTCTGTGATCACTGTGAACATTCTATGACCAAGAGCCATGAACACTTTGAACTAACTGTGAATATTATCAGCTCTGTATGACCATTGTGAGCTACACTGGGACATCTCTATGAATACTACGAGCAATGTCCACTCTGAGCTTTGTATCAACATTATGAGCTCTCTATGACCACTATGTGTTATGACCACTGTGAGCTCTCTTTGACCACTGTGAGCCTGGACCACTGTGAGCAATCTATGAATAGTGTGAACTGTGACCACTCTGAGCTATAACAAATATGAGGGCCTTATGACCATTGTGAGTTCTCTGTGACCACTGTGAGCTATGACAAGAGTGATCTCATCACTATTACCACTGAGCTCTTTGTGACAACTCTGAGCTATGACCACTGTGATTTTTATGACCAGTATGAGCTATGACTACTGTGATCTGTCTATGACAATGTGAAGTATGAACACTGTGAGCTCTCTAGGACCATTGTGAGGTCTGTATGACCAGTGTAAGCACTCTAAGACTACTATGAGCTATGACTACTCTGAACTCATTGTGGACAAATGTGAGTGACATTGTGAGCTCTCTATGACAACTATGAGTTTTCTATGACAACTTGAGCTCTCTATAATGACTATGAGCTATGAACAGTTTGGCCTTTCTATGACCACTATGAGCTATGACTACTACAGCTCTGTATGACCACTATGCTCTCTCTATGAACAAAATGAGCTAGGACCATTATGAACGCTCTATGAGGTTGTGAGCTATTACTAGAATGACAATCTAGACCACTGTGAACTCTCTATGACCAATGTGAGCTATGACATTATGAGCTCTCATGACCACTGTGAGCTGTGCCCACTATGAGTTCTCTATGACACTATAAAATATACGAATGTGAGCTCTTGACCAGTTTGAACTGACTACTCTGTGCTCTCTATGAACATTATGAGCTATCTATGACCACGGTGAGCTAACAATGAGAGATCATTATGCCCACTATGAGCTGTGACCACTGGATCTATCTATGAACATAGGACCTCCCTATGACCATTATGAGCTATCATCAATGTGAGATGTCTCTGTCTATGACCACACTGAGCTCTCTATGACCAGTATGAGCTATGACCATCTGAGCTCTCTATTTCTATTGCAGACTCTCTGTGATACTCTGATCTCACTATAGGATTGTGAGCTCTCCATGACCACTAGAGCTATAAACACCATGATTCTCTATACACTGTGAGCTGTGACCAATATGAGGTCGTATGAAATCTGTGAACTCTCTACATACTGTGAGCTCTGTATGACCACTGTGAGCTCTGTATGACCACTGGGATCTCTCTATGACAATTGATCTCTCTATGTCCATGATGAACTATGACTACTCGAGTAATTGTGCCCACTATGAGCTCTCTATAACCACTTTGAGCTTGGACAACTTAGAGCTTTATTTGCACTGTGACTATGACCACTACAAGTCTCTGTGACCACTATGAGCCTCTATGACCACTGTGGTCTATGACACTACGAACACTCTATGGCCATTGTGATTTATGATCACTATGTGCTTTCTCTACCATTGTTAAGTCTTTGATGACTTCCTCCGTACAATTTTGAGCTCTCTATGACCACTTTCACTATGACCACTGTGAGTTCTCTATGCTCTGTAAAATGTATGAACACTGTGAGCTGTATATAACCATGGTAAGCTCTTCATGTCCACTATATCTATGACCACTGTCGGGTCTTTGTGAAAATTATTAGCTTTCTAGGACTACTATGAACTATGACTACTGTGAGCTATAATGTCCTAGATATCTCATAGTGGTCACAGCTCTTAATGGCATAGAGTTCATGTGTTCATTCTATGCTCACAATGGTCATAGAAAGTTCATAGTGTGAGCTCATATCGTCAGAGAGCTCTCACAATGATCATAGAGAACAGCACATGTTCATAGAGATCTGGCATGGTTATAAGAGCTCAAATGGTCATAGAGACTCACAGTGGTCAAGGTGAGTCCAGTGGTCAAGGGGGCAGTGGTCAAGGTGAGGTCACAGTGGTCACAGGAACCCACGTGTTCATAGAGAGCTGACATAGGTCATGAAGCTCATACTGGTTATAGAGAGGTCATAGTGGTCAAAGTAAGCTCACAGTGGTCATAGAGTGCTCTCAGTGATTATAGATCATAGTGCTCATTGAGAGTTCACAGTGCTCAACGTGAGATT
>JALPQD010000416.1:291464-313846 GCA_023101885.1 Typhlomys cinereus | reverse complement strand
TGGACTTAAAAACTTAGGAAAGGTTTTCCCCTTTTTTTCTTCGGTTTTCAAATTCTGAAACAGACCCGTTTTCTACTGAATTACTTTGGGGATAAATTTTACTGGTTCCTGTTGTGGGGAAGGTGGTATTCTCATCGTTACTGTAGTAAAATAAGAGTGTGCGTAGAATAAATAAGGAGATACATTGATCGATTGATGATGATTGATTGATAGAGATGATAGGATAGATAGATAGACAGACAGACAGACAGATAGATAGATAGGTAAATAGATGGATACATAAATCGATAGATAAAATTACATTTTAACACTCCCGCGTAGTGATGTGTTTGGCTAATTTTCTGAGACAGGGTCTCCAGAGGCCAGGCTGGCTTCAGTTCAAATTCATAGTAATCCTGGCTCACCTCCCCGAGTGCTGAAATTATACGTGTGAGCGATGGAAGATTTGATTGGAAGACAGCAATCTCATGGGAATTTTTAATCCTTGACCTCTCTTGACCCCGAGTTGAGGGATCATAGAAACTGTGTTCGTCATGACTCTGTAAGCCTCACGTTCATTTTCACGGAAACTTCCTTTTTTACTGTCCTCTTTCTCTGAAGTTGTAAACACGATTGGCAAAGGAAGGAGAGGCTTCAGGAACACAGGAATAGTCCCTCAACCTTTTCACAGTTTATACCGAATCCACAATGGTGCCAACACTTGAGTCACGGAATGTCTACCACAGAGGCAGGCCCGCTCTTGTGACACGTAAATCACAAGGAGAGTGCTCCATAAGATGAGCAAAATGGTGTCAGTCAATGTGTGAGCAAGTCCTTGCTTTCCACATGACATCTTCTCTTCATCTTTCAAGCCTCAGTCAGTCACCTTGAACAAAGCTACATTCCAATCTCGTTTAGCAGGAGGGTGAGTAGGCGCGGTCAATCAGGTGCGGGGATGATAGGATAATGGGAGGAGGCGGATTTATCCAGACTCCGATCTGATTGGAGAGTGGAAGTTGCCAAGGGGGAGAGACCGGAAGACAGAGGTGTGAGAGAAGCTTCAGGCGCCATCCAGTGCAGTGCAGCCTCAGACTGCGGCCTGGATTGCTAGGAGAGAGGCCAGAGCACCCGGCAGAACTCATCCAGGTCTGGAAAGTCGTCCTCCTGTGCACACGGGTAGGCATCGGGAAAACTTTCTTTGCTTCTTCCCTTCAGGGAGATCGAAGAGGGTCTTTCTCTGTAGTTTGGGCTTTCCTGGATCTTTGAAATTTCTTAGCTCAGCAGAGATTTCTAGAGCGTTGGGTAGAACCTCCTTTTCCACACACGTGACCCAAGCACGTATCCAATCCTGCCTCACCTCCCTGAGTGCTGAATTCGGAAGCGTGAGCGGTGGGAGATTGCTTTGAAGACAGCGATCTCATGGGAATCTAGTAATCCTTGACATTTCTTGACCCCGAGTTGAGAGGTCGTAGAACGTGTGTCTTTCGCGACTCTGTAAGCCTGTGCTCATCTTCACGGAAACTTCCTTTTGTTCCGCCTTCTTTCTCTGAAGTTATAAAACACGATCGGCAAAGGAAGGAGAGGCTAGGGAACACAGATATTCCGAAAGTTTTCTCAAATTGCATTCGAGAGCCGAGACCCCGATCGCGGCCCGCCATGGCCTCCAAGATGGATATGTCTCTGACGACATCATCAAGCTGAACCGGAGCCAGCGCGGCGGCCGCGGCGCGGGCCGGGGACGCGGCAGGGCCGCTTGGCAGGGCGGCCGCGGCGGCGCCCATGCGGAACCGGCCGGCCCTCGCCCGCGCGGCGTGCGGCGGAGGATCGGCCGGCCCTACAGCGGGCCGAAGCGGCTGCCCGACAAGTGGCAGCACGACCTCTTCGGCAGCGGCTTCGGGGCGGAGCCGGCCTGGAGACCGGCGGCAGACTTCTGCTGTCAAACCTGCACTTCGGGCCTGACGTTCAGGAAGTCTTCGCTGAATTCGAACGCTCAAGGAGGCAGCCGTGCACTACGATCGGTGTGGGCGAAGCTTAGGGACGGCATTCCTGCACTTGAGCGGAAGGCAGCCCTGGAGGCCATGAGGCAATACAACGGGGTCCCTCTGCGTGGCCGCCCTATGACATCCAGCTCGTGACGTCACAGGTTGACGCACAGCGGAGACCCACACAAAGCAGAAGCAGCGGCAGAGCGAGGCGGAGGCGGCTCGGGAGCATTTGGCAGTGGTGGCGGTACCCCCAGAGGGACTCGCCGAGGCAGCTGGCAGCGGGGAAGAGGCCGAGGCACCGGCGCCAGTTCCAAACAGCAGCTCTCGGCGGAGGAGCTGGATGCACAGCTGGATGCCTACCATGAAAGAATGGACACCAGCTAAACAGCCAGCAAATCCACGCGTGCAGCAGAACCCAGGCGTCGCCACCGGCATCTCCGGGTGGGGGAGCGGGGAGGAGGGAGAGGGAGGAGGAGGGGGGGCGACGGGACTGTACAGCCAATATGGGATTTGTGGTTTTCTCTTTCAAATAGGACTTAAAGACTTAGGAAAGGTTTTCCCCTTTATTTTTTGGTTTTCAAATTCTGAAACAGACTGTTTATACTGAATTGCTTTAGGGATAAATTTTACTGGTTCCTGTTGTGGGGAAGGTGGTATTCTCAATCAGTACTGTAGTAAACAAGAGTGTGCGTAGAATAAATAAGTAGATACAGTTGATTGATAGATAGATAGATAGATAGATAGATAGATAGATAGATAGACAGACAGACAGACAGACAGAAGGACAGATAGATAGATAGATACGTAAATAGATGGATACATAAATAGATAGATAAAATTACATTTTAACACTCGCCCACGTAGTGATGTGTTTGGCTAATTTTCTGAGACAGGGTCTCCAGAGCCAGGCGGGCTTCAGTTCAGTTCAAATTCATAGTCCATCCTGTATCACCTCCCTGAGTGCTGAAATTATAAGTGTGAGCGATGGAAGATTCGATTTGAAGACAGCAATTTCATGGGGATTTGTTAATCCTTGACATTTCTTGACCCTGAGTTGATGGATCATAGAAACTGTGTCTTTCACGACTCTGTAAGCCTCGTGTTCGTTTTCAAGGAAACTTCCTTTTTACAGTGTTCTTTCTCTGAAGTTATAAGCACAATTGGCAAAGGAAGGAGAGGCTTCAGGAACACGGGAATATTCTCTCAACCTTTTTCACAGTTTATAGCGAATCCACAGTGATTCCAAAACTTGAGTCACGGAAAGCCTACCACAGAGAGACACGCCTGCTCTTGTGATAACGTAAATCACAAGCAGAATTCTCCATAAGTTAGCAAAATGGTGTCAGTCAATGTATGAGCAAGTCCTTGCTTTCCACATGACATCTGCTCTTCATCTTTCAAGCCTCAGTCAGTCACCTTGAACAAAGCTACATTCCAATCTCGTTTAGCAGGATGGTGAGTAGGTGCGGTCAATCAGGTGCGGGGATGATAGGATAATGGGAGGAGGCGGATTTATTCAGACTCTGACCTGATTGGATAGTGGAAGTTGCAAAGGGGGAGATACCGGAAGAAAGCGGTGTGAAAGGAGCTTCAGGCGTCATCCAGTGCGCCCCAGCCTCAGTCTGCGGCCTGGATTGCTAGGAGCTAGGAGCTAGGAGGCCAAAGCAACCGGCAGAACTCATCCAAGTCTGGAAAGTCATCCTCCTGTGCACACGGGTAGAGGCATCGGGAAAACTTTCTTTACTTCTTCCCTTCAGGGAGATTGAAGAGGGTCTTTTCTCTGTAGTTTGGGCTTTCCTGGATCTTTGAAATTTCTTAGCTCAGCAGAAATCTTTCGATTTCTGCGTTGGGGGTAGAACCTCCTTTTTCACACACCTGACCCAAGCACCTATCCAATCCTGTCTCACCTCACCAAGTGCTGAATTTGAAAGCGCGAGTGAGGGAAGATTCGATTTGAAGAGAGCAATTTCATGGGAATGTATTAATCCTTGACATTTCTTGACCCTGAGTTGATAGGTCATAGAACGTGTGTCTTTCACGACTCTGTAAGCCTCGTGTTCATTTTCGCGGAAACTTCCTTTTTTTCCGGTCTTCTTTCTCTGAAGGTATAAACACAATTGGCATAGGAAGGAGAGGCCAGAGGAACACATTTTTATTTTCTCTTATTTTATTTATTTTCGTTTTGTATCTCACATCCTCCGACTGACCTAGGATGTGAGATAGACACTGTGTCCGGGAGCTGAGCCTGTCGTGTTCTGGGATCGTGCCAGGCAGAAGAGAAGAGAAAAGAACTGACCGAGCGCTGAGTGCGTGTTCAGGTGTGCCCTGCCCCTAATCTCACCACGGAGCTGGGGAATCCCGCCAGGGTGGGGCCTGCAGGGGCTTCCGCCAAGGGAGTGAGGGCTCCGCCCACAGGCACNCGAGTGAAAGACTCGTCAAAGGCATGGCCAAATCTGAATTGCCTGCCACTCTAATTCCAGAAAATGCTGTTTAACCTCCCTTTTCATACTGAGTTAGGCATGAGAGTTTGTTGTACGTTGGCTCTTCATTAGAGATATTGCTTTCTGTGTAGACCCTCTTTTCCTGGCAGACTAGCAGACTCTCTGAGGGAGATCAGATTGAACCCCTGAACGTTATATGTCCATGGCCAGATCATTAATTAGAATGCTTGTTCTTAGTGCTTCTGTGGAATCGCAGTCAATAACCCTTGTGCTACAGCTGTCCTTTCATCGATGTTTTTTGACAGTGGATGGCTGATTTCTAACTGCCCCATGGCAGGCTCTGCTGGGGGAGGAGGAGGCGTGCAATCTAGCTGCGGCAGTGAAACTTTACAAAGCTGAAAGGCACAATGGTAGGTACTTCAGGATGAGGGGTATGTAATGTGGTGGGAACAGAATTCGAATTCAAGAGCTGGCAGTCTTTCAGGGAATATGGAAGAGTTGCACACACTGTCATGGTTTGAAAAGTGTCCCCCACAGTCTCCTGTGTTTGGGAAGGTTATGGCACCTTTGAGAGGTGGAGCCTTCCTGGAGGAAGGTGGTCACAAGGGGTAGATTAGTCCTACCTTACTTCCTGGAGAAGTCTTGCAACTGTCAGCCTTGCGAATGGATGTGACTTAGCTGTCACCAGCTTCTGCCACCAGCCATGCCTTTTCTGTCACAAAAAGACTGTTTTTCCTCTCTGGAACCATAAGCTGAATAAATTTCCTTTTCTCCTTTAAGCTGCTTGACTTTGGGTCTTCTCTCACAGCAACAGATGAGGAACTAGTATCACACCATAATATTCTTATAGCTCATGCGGCAACTACCATTCATGTCATAATCACAGTGGTCAGCCATCCAAAGCACAGGAAACCACAAAGAATGGCTAGTTGAGAGAATCCCTGTAACAAGGAGATGGGTCTGTGGTTCTGAAATTGAGGCAGCATCTCCAGGGATGTCTACAAGGGGGAAGGAGGGTGATCACAGGCACTGGTAGCAGAAATGCAGATCCAGGAACTGGGGAATAGTTCCTGGAAATGGAAGGTGGAGTCGGAATTCAGATTATTGTGGGAGGACATGGAAGACAGGAACCAATGGCAGGGGGTGCCGCAGACCAGAGTCGCGGCCTCGAGACCAGGGCTCCCCAGGACCGGGCGGAGAACAGAACACACAGCGGCTCCTCTCTCAGAGTGATCCTGAACCCGTTTATTGAAACTTTCATGACAACTTTTATACAGAAAATTTTGGGGTAAAGAATGTTGCACTTACAACAGACATATAATTTTTAGTCAGCAAAATCACCTTCAGGGTGGACATTTTTCAAGAACCTAACCCATTGCTTCAGGGCAAAGGCACGTAATAGAAACATTCCTCTCAGTATTTCCAAACTTATCTAATCTATAGTGCTTCACCGGATAGCTATGGGTCTGAGCCCACATTTTAACTGCTTTTTTAAAATACAGAGGCAGAATGATCTCCTATTGATTTTAGCAAGGAACATATTTTACAATTAACTATAGGAGTCCCCAACACCCCATAAGTCCCAGCATGAGCTTTGGCTGTTGTCCTCTCCAGGTTGATACTCTCAGTTAGGCAGGTCGACATAGGCACCAGGCATGGCAGCAGGTTCTAACTTGGGAAGATGTATACAGCTCATGTAGTCTCTACTATCCAAGCTTAAACCACATCTCTAAGGAGGCCTTGACTTGGATACTCAAGGCCCATAAGCTATAGCTGGTTCTGTCGATGGAACACTGAAGTATGCACTGAAGAAAACACTTAAGCAATATAATTATTAAAAGAATAACTTCTATAATAGCATCCTTCTATTCCTTTAATAGTAAGGTTGCTTATGTCTTCCTTTGAGGAATTCCAGAAGTGTATTGCCATCAGTTACATGACCCATCTGTGAACCATGCATACTCCAAACCTGGGGTCCAGTCAGGCCCCATATGCCGAGGGTGTCTCTTTCGAGGCGGAGGCGATCATTAGTGGGAGTGCACTCAGATGGTCCATCTCTGTGATTTCTCATAAGAGTGCTGTTTGGGGTAGGAAAGACACGGCCCCTTTGCTTCTGACACTGATTCTCCCAGTTTGGATTGCAATACCATCTCCAGGGGCAGTCTTGGCATCTAGACTTTCTGGCATGATGGTCTCTTCCTTGGCCTTCAGCCAGGGTCAGAGGGTAACACAGTTTCTTTTAAGGTTCTGGTGGAACTGAGAGCATAGTCTTGATACTTCTGGAATTTCTGAGTTAGTACGTAGGTGGGAATTTTACCCACCTAGTTTTAAGACTCTAGAAGCTATTCTCTAATTTCCTTAAAATCAGTGCACACATTCTGGCTAACAAGTCTACTTATTGTAATGACTAGACTGAAATTTCTATTTAGTATTTGACTGAAACTTAAAAGCAGGCTTTCTTCTCTAGAACAGAGAGCAGGAAACTATTCCAAAAACCCTAAGAAAGGGCACTCTTAAATTCCAGAGGATTCTTCCTGCCAGAGGCAAAACTGATTTATCCCAAACAAAACCTAGGTAAAAATGCTTAGCACCTGTCCATGGGCTTTATTGTGGCATACCGAGAAATTCCTAGCACTTGCCCATGGGGTTACTGTGACCTTCCCAGGGAACAGGCTTTAGGCCTGAACTGGGAAGAAACACCAAGACCTGACAATTCCCATATTTTTCCTTATTTCTCTAAAATAAAGCCATGTCCTTATCCCAAAACATGTTACTTTGAATCCACCTTTTCCAAACTGAGACATATTCTACCAGATTAGTTGGATAGGAGCGCGGCATTTCCCTCCTTTTTATTTTTTAATTTGAGCTTCTCGAATTCTATGTTGAGCTGTCTGAAAGATGAGGAGATCAACCTGAAGATGACTGGAAAGAGGACTATAACAATGATTATGATAAAAATTGTCACGCCAATATGAATCAACATAGTAAACCAAGTTGTAGGATTAATATATGTTGATATATTATTCCAGAGAGATTCTGCCATCTGTCCTACATCAGTTACCTGTAAGTGAGCTTTACTAATATCCGATATCTTAGTTTGTAAAGCTCCAATATCTGGTCCTAAATCTCTATTATGCCAAATTCCTAATAGATGAGATCATATTTTCTCCTATGGTTTATCTATCTCATTTTAAGGATATGGATTAACACAAATAAACTTAGTTAGTGGCAACACGTCAGAAACAAGGGTGGCAATTGACAAGAAAAGGGCAGTAATAATACTAATTAATACTGATTTTCCTAAAATAAGCATAGCTACAAATCTTTTAGGCTTAATCAATGCATCTCATCTCTTAAGTACCTCCAATCCTGAATTACCATACCAATCTTAATACTAGTAGATGAATCTGAATTTTGTCCCAAATATAAATTCTATCTCAGTACCAACACAATTAGCCAATGAACAATAAATACAATTGGTGGGATAAATGTCAGCAAAAGTTAACAGGAAATTGTATATGTTTAGGAGCCAAAAGCAAAACAATAATGCATTTTAAATAGAAAATAAAATCCTTTTAGCATATGAAGAGCAACAGCTAACTTTTAAAGTCCAGTTTGCAAGAGACTCTCAGAGTCAGTCTAACAGAGATCAAGAATCCATCCTAGAAGGAAATATTTTGTGTACAAGCACTGTCCATCCAGGAAAGTCTGATACTTCAGTCTAGAATGTTGAAGAATAGGGCAGCACAGTAATAGTCAAGAAGAGATGTCTGCAGGTCGTTAGTTGTGACTGTTGGACTAGCCAGGTCAGGATCTGGCTCTTCAGTTGTTCTGCATTGATATCAACTCCCTTTTTCCTGTAGGCGAGAGCTGTGATCTTGTCAGGGCAATTGTCCATGATTTTCTACTGGGCATACTAAATGCTTGGAAATCCACAGGGTGAGCCTGCTAATGAAGAAACACAAAGATACCCACGACTCCAGCAGAGTCCTGGGTCCGTTAGGACAGGTATATGTCAAAGGCATTCATGTCATTGATCCACCTTTTACTGTAAAGCCTTCTTTAAGTAACCAACTAATAAACCTCCTGCACACACTTTAACTTCCTAAGTAACATTTCTCATCCCATAAACCTTCTTTCAAACCTTTTGTACATCTAAGTTCTATACATATATTTTTTTCTTGATGTTTCCCTGCTGTTTGTACATTAACTATCCCTCAAATGTCATTTAAAGGTAGAGATAATAATAGACCTCATTTTTAAAAGAAATAAAGAGTCTGAATTGGCAATTTTGAAAGAAAAGTTAACATGAATTTTTAAGTACATTTCAACACATTATCAAACAATGGAAGGAACAAGCAGTACATGGTCACAAGAGAACACTTGTATGTTTCTGTTTAGATAAGCAATTTTTCCTGGTTGCTAGATTTGATGGGATAAAATTTTATAAAAGAAATCAAGAGGAATGAGGAAATTTGATTAATCTATATCACAGTGGGTTCGTTATTTTGAGAATATATGAAAAAACCTTTAAGAACACAATAATATTTTGTTTGTATTCCTATTAAAAATCCAAGCCAAGCAATAAACTTTCAAGAAAGAAAATAAATTATTTAAAGTATTTAAGTAGTTAGGCCTTAGATGTCATTAAAATTATTTGTTCTTATTTTTAAGTATGCATACATGTATTTAAAAAATGGCATGCCAAAATTCTAATATTAGCGCGCAATAGAAATGAAAAGAAAAATAGAAGTGGCCACACACAGAAACATAAGACACACAACATGTAAACACACAGGACATACAAACAACAAAACACCAGTAACATACAATTCACTGATAACAGCCTTGAAATCACCTTTAAAACATCATCAAAAGCAGAACATTTATAAAAACCTTATTTTTGAAAACAAAATCTCATTAGTTAAGTCGAGCAGTTTAGCTTAATTATAAAACATATGAAAAGCAGATTAAACTTTAAATTTAGTACAAAAACCAAATTACTATTTAAGAAACTCTATATTTAATAGATGAATATATTTGTCTAATTTTTTTTTTTCTGAAAATTTGTAAGCATTTCCCAAAATATGATTTGCATTATAAAGGCCAAAATATTTATATTATAGTTTTTTAAGCTGAGATCCTCCTGCCACAGCCTGTAAAGGTGGCAGTTTGAAAGGTTTTTTATTACTTTTAGGATATTATGTTTTTATATCAATCTCTAGTTTTTTTCTTACAATTTAAAAATATTAAGAACATGTTCTTGTCTTTTTTATTTTTTATTCATTTATGTAGTTTTATTTATTTTTATTTTTTATTTTTTTTATTTTATTTTTTTATTTTTTTTTATTTTTTATTTTTTTGGAAACCAAATGTTGGGATTCCTTTAATAAAAGAAAGATGGAAATTTACAACTTAATCTCCAAAGCCAGCCAATTGTTTCTCACTGCTTCTAATCTTTTTGATCTTAACATTATGCTTTCTGTTTGATGGTTCTGCGTGTTCTTTTAACTGTTCTTGCACCAATCGTTCTATAGCCTGTATTTTTTCTACTGATGGAGGCCACTGTTCAATCCATACAGGCTCTTCTGATTTCCATTGTATTGAGCATAAGTAACAGTGGTCCCAATTAAAAATCTTTGTTCCAATTCGACAGGATTAGGAACTACTAAAGCCATTTCCATTGAGGATAAAACACCTCTTCCCCATAACGAAAAAGGAAGAGAGGGAATGGCATAAGGCTGAAAACTTTTTGATTTAATATCACCGGCCCATTTTGACATTTGTACTCCCTGCATGTAGGCTGGTGAGGCATCCATACATACTTTGCTGTATTTGCTCATAGACTCTTGCTTTTTGACTGATCTTAACAGAGCCTGGCATATTGCATTTGTATTCTCAAAATCCAATTGTTCTATAGCTCTTTCTGTAGCTTCTAGTTTTGGCTCACATGTGGGATCTTCACTTTCTATTCGTCTAACCTGTTGTTCTGCTTTAAGCAAGCCTAACTCTGTGACAGGCTTACTAGATCTCTCAAGGGGAAATGGCACTGAAGCCTTTACAAACACCCCATCGTCCTCACTAGGGTGAGGTGCTGCTTCTTCCTCTAAATCAGTCTCCTCAGAGGTAGACAGGACATTACTATCTGCCTCTTTCCCTAAATCGGTCTTATCATCCGCTTCTTTCTTTAAACTTACTGTTATGACATCTTGAGGCTGAACTGAACCTTCGTAATTTCTATCTTTATTTTCTTTTGGAGTCAGAGGAGCCTCCTCCTCTAACTTAGTTTCCTGTGCTATGCTTACTGTTTCTTGACTAGGACCTAAGGAATCTATCATTAAACTACATAGAGAAAATGCAGAAACTGGGACCTTTTCTGGTCCATAAACATGATAATAGTTTTTTATCTCTTTTCCTATCCTTTTCCAAGTTTCTAGATCCAAGCTTCCTTCCTCTGGAAACCAAGGACAACATTTTTGTACAAAACATAAAAACTTTCTTGACTTCTTAGAAGAAATATGAATACCTCGTGCATTTATCATTTGCTTAGTTACACCTATGAAGAGTCTTCTCTCTTTAGACTCAGTATGACCCATGTTGCTTACCCGCCTTCTTCACTCGGCTCCACTCGCGTCCGAGGGGGTCTCCTCTACCCTGGCGGAATCCTTTCTTCCCCGTCTTACTCGGCTCCACTTGCGTCCGAGGAGTCTCTCCACTCTGACGGGGATGCTATGCTTGCCTGAAAATTGAAAGAGAAAAGAAAAGAAAAAAAAAAAGAAAAAGAAAAAGGAAAGAAAAACCCAGTCCAGTGTCCCTGTTCGGCCGCGTGTGTTCTGTTCTCCGCCTGGTCCTGGGGAGCCCTGGTCTCGAGGCCGCGACTCTGGTCTGCGGCATAAAATCATGGCCTGTGTGAACATGTGCCATTCAAATGTCACAAAACAAGTATGATTTTCGCCTGAACACAAATGTTACAGTATAGGAACTTCTCTAGGATACTTATCCCTAAGAAGTGGAATTCCAATATTTGACTCTGAATCCTCCGCATTTGGTTTACTCTTTTGGAAAATCATGGCCTGCCTGAACATGTTATATGCGAATGTCGCAAAACAAGTATGATCTTCTCCTCAAGACAAAGTGTAACACTATATAATTTTCTGTAGGATACTGATCCCTAAGAAATGCACTTCCAACATTTGACTCTCAGTCCTCCTCCCTTGGTTCACTATTTTGGAATATCAAGACCTGCGTAAACATATTCCATGAAAACGTCACAAAACCAGTTTGAATTTCTCCTGAACGTAAAAATTTACAATGTATGAACATCTACAGGATTCTTATCACTGACAAGAGAAAGTGAAACATGTGAATGTGACGCCTCCTCACTTGGTCACTATTTTCAAGCTCATTACAAGCCTGAACATCATTGGTAGAATCAGCACAAAACAAATGTTGTTTTCTCCAGAATACAAAGTTTTACTGTCTAGAAACCTGTGTAGGATACTTATCCCAAAGAAGTGCACATGTTACATATGACTGTGAGTCCTCTTCACTTGGTTCACTGTTTTGGAAGAGAACGACATGCAAGAACATGTTTCATGGAAACATTGTAAAAAAAGTGTGAATTCCCCCTGAACAAAAACAATATAGAAACTTCTCTACAATACTTACCGTAAAGAAGTGCACTTGCAACATTTAACTCATAGTCCTCCTCACTTTGTTCCCTATTTTGTAAAATCATGGTATGTGTGAACATGTGCCATTCAAATGTCACAAAACAAGTATGATTTTCGCCTGAACACAAATGTTACCCTATAGGAACTTCTATAGGATAATTATCCCTAAGAAGTGAAATTCAAATATTTGACTCTGAATCCTCCGCACATGGTTCACTGTTTTGGAAAATCATGGCCTGCCTGAACATGTTATAAGCGAATGTCGCAAAACATGTATGATCTTCTCCTGAACACAAAGGGTAACACTATAGAATCTTCTGTAGGATACGTATCCCTAAGAAGTGCACTTCCAATATTTGACTCTCAGTCCTCCTCACTTGGTTCACTAATTTGGAAAATCAAGGCCTGCGTGAACATATTCCATGAAAACATCACCAAACCTGTGTGAATTTCTCCTGAACATAAAAAGTTACAACGTATGAACATCTACAGGATTCTTATCACTGAGATGAGAAAGTGAAATATGTGAATTTGGTGCTTCCTCACTTGGTCACTATTTTCAAGCTCATTACAAGCCTGAACAGAGTTGTTAGTATCAGCACAAAACAAATATTTTTTTCTCCAGAATACAAAGTTTTACAATCTAGAAACCTGTGTAGGATACTTATCCCAAAGAAGTGCACATGGTACATATGACTGTGAGTCCTCTTCACTTGGTTCACTGTTTTGGAAGGGAAGGACAGGCATGAACATGTTTCCTGGAAACGTCTTAAAACAAGTGTGATTTCCTCCTGAACACAAAGAGTTACAATATAGAAACTTCTGTACGATACTTATCGTGAAGAAGTGCACTTGCAACATTTAACTCAGAGTCCTCCTCACTTGGTTCACCATTTTGTAAAATCATGGCCTGTGTGAACATGTGCCATTCAAATGTCACAAAACAAGTATGCTTTTCGCCTAACACAAATGTTACAGTACAGGAACTTCTCTAGGATACTTATCACTAAGAAGTAAAATTCCAACATTTGACTCCGAATCCTCCGCACTTCGTTCACTATTTTAGAAAATCATGGTCTGCCTGAACATGTTATATGCGAATGTCGCAAAAAAGTATGATCTTCTCCTGAACACAAAGTGTAACACTATGGAATCTTCTGCAGGATACTCATCCCTAAGAAGTGCACTTCCAACATTTGACTCTCAGTCCTCCTCCCTTGGTTGACTATTTTGGAAAATCAAGGCCTGCGTGAACATATTCCACGAAAACTTCACAAAACCAGTGTGCACTTCTCCGCAACATAAAAAGTTACAAGGTACGAACATCTACAGGATTCTTATCACTGAGAAGAGAAAGTGAAACATGTGAATTTGATGTTTCCTCACTTGGTCACTATTTTCTTTTTTTTTTTTCTTTTTTTTTTATTAAAAATTTAATTATACATTTAAAATTTTTTACCAGTTCCCTCCCTCCCCCCCTCCCCGAACCTTCTCCTCCCCCTCCCTCCCCGTGCCTCCCCCCCAATTCCCAGAGAGTCCTTTATTGTGTACGCCTAACTCTCCACTGGGTCTCCTCTCCATGACATAAAAGGACCCAGTGGCATTTCCATAAGCCCTTTCTCTTGTTCCCCTTAAGCATAGGATCACTACTATGGCTGTCAATCCCTTGCCTCCAGGGGTCTCGGTGCCCTTAACAGATGCTAGACTTTATGAGGGCAACAGTGCATTGGACATTGCGCAGGGCATGCAAAGTCCCATTATGATTGCTTTGGCCCCAACTATTGTTGAGAATCTTGCAAATCGTTGCTCCTCCCATCCTTTTGCTCTTACAATCTTACCGCCCCCTCTTCCGCAAATGTCCCTGAGCTCCAGGATGGGGAGAGCTTAGGCTGGCCTAGTTCTAGGTGATTGATATAGAGTCTCTGAAGTTCTGGATTGTGGTTGTTGATTTTCTTTTGCAGTTTTGCTGCTCCTGCAATGCCCTTCACTCCATTCTGCTGGGCACTGTATGTCACCCCCTGGCCAGAGACAAAAGCTGTTAAACTGGAGTCTTGTTATAATAGCACATTCAAGGGTATATGTAATAAGAGTAGGAAACCTCAGTGAGGGAGGGGTCCATCACCCATTTGCAAATGATTACTTTTTATCTGTAGACTATATGCCCCCCCTTCTGGTGAAATCAGGAAAGAACGTCTGTGAACTTAACCTGGTTTCTCATTACTTACTTGCAGACCTTGATGGAGGCCTATTTTCTCTGCTGTAACATGGTCCCCTCTCTCCTTGTTTCTGGTTTGGCCCTCCTACCCCATCTCTCTTTCATAATCCTTGCAATTACTGTGTTACATAGGTTTACTTTTAAGTGTCTCAATGTGGGCTGGATGAGTTTGGTACTAGGAGCCACCTATTAAGGAGTACATACGGCGCTTAATTTTCTGGGTTTGGGATACTTCACTTAATATAATTCTTTCTAATGACATCCATTTCCCAGCAAATTCCAGTAATTCATCATTTTTGATGGCTGAGTAGTACTCCATTGTATAGATGTACCACAGTTTCCTTATCCACTCGTCAACTGTTGGACATTTAGGTTGATTCCATGACTTTGCTATTGTAAACAGTGCTGCTATGAACATGGTCGAGCTTGTGCTATCGAGGCGAACCTCTGCTGCATGGGGGGTTATTCCCAAAAGTGGGATAGCAGGGTCATATGGCATTTCAATCTTTAATTTCTTTAAGAATCTCCAGACGCTCGCCAGAGTGGCTGTATGAGCCTGCATTCCCACCAACAATGTAGGAGAGTTCCCCTCTCTCCACATCCTCTCCAGCATTTGTCGTTGTTTGTATTGTGGATTTTTGCCATCCTGACCGGGGTGAGATGATATCTCAGGGAAGTTTTGATTTGCATTCCCTGATGGCGAAGGAAGTGGAGCATTTTTTAAGATATTTGTTAGACATTTTAATTTCATCCCTGGTAAAGTTTCTTTGAAGTTCAGGGCCCATTTTTTAATTGGGCCAGTGTTTTCCTTGGAGTTTAGTTTTCTAAGTTCTTTGTGCACTCTGGACAGTAGAGCTCTGTCAGATATGTGGTTAGTGAAAGATTTTCTCCCATTCTGTGGGTTGCCTTTGAGCTCGTGTTACAATCTCTTTATCTGAACAGAAGCTCTTTTAATTTCACAAGATCCCAACTGTTGAGAGTTGGTAGCAGTGACTGTGCCATTGGATGTCTGTTTAGGAAGTGTTGGCCTAGCCCAATCAGCTCGAGGGAGTTCCCTATCCTTTCAACTATGGTTTTTAATAGTCTCTGGCTGATATCAAGGTCCTGATTCCATTTGGAATTAAGTCTTGTACATGGTTTGACAAGTACGGGTCCAGCTTTTAATCTTCTGCATGTGGAGATCCAGTTTTGCCAGCACCATTTGTTGAAGATGCTGCTTCTTTTTCCATTGGATTCTTTGGGCCCCTTTGTCAAAGACCACAATGGCTGTGTAACTTATGTGGCTTATATCTGGGTCTTCAATCCTTATCCATTGATCTGTTGTGTCTATTTTGGAGCCCGTACCAGGCTGTTTTTATAACTATGGATTTGTAGTATAGACCTAGGTTTGGTTATGGTAATACCTCCAGCAGTGTTTTTGTTACTCAGGATTGTCTTTGCTATCCTGGGTCTTTTGTGCCTCCATATGAACTTTGAGATTGTTTGGTCAACTTCTTGAAGAATTGCTTTGGGATTTTAATTGGTATAGCATTGAATTGTATATTGCCTTGGTAGGATGGTCATTTTTATGATGTTGATTCTGCCAATCCAGGAACAAGGGAGGTTTTCCACCTTCTGGTGTCTTCTGCAATTTCTTTCTTTAGGGTTTTAAAGTTTTCATTGCTAAAGGTCTTTTACCTCCTTAGTTAGGTTATACAAGGTATTTATTTTTTTAGGGGCTATAGTAAATGGGATGGTTTCTCTCAAGGCTTTTTCACTTCTTTCATTCTGGGCATATAGGAAGGCCTCTGATTTTTGCACATTTATTTTGTATCCTGCCACCCTGCTGAACTTCTCAATTAGTTCCAGGAGCTTCCTGGTGGAGTTTTTGGAATCCACTCAGGTATAAGATCATGTCATCTGCAAATAGAGATTAGCTTGACTTCTTCCTTGCCGATTTGAATCCCTCTTATGTCCCTTTCTTGTCTTATGGCTTCAGCTAACACTTCAAGTACAATAGTGATAGAAGTGGTGAGAGTGGACAGCCTTGTCTAGTTACTGATCGAAGTGGGAATTCTTCCATTGTTCCCATTGAGCATAATCCTTGCTGTGGGCTTGTTGTATACAGCTTTTATTATATTGATAAGGCCTTTCATTCCTCGTCTCTAGCGTTTTGATCATAAAAGGCTGTTGGATCTTGTCAAAGGCTTTTCTGCATCTATCGAGAGATCATGTGGTCTTGGACTTTGGACTGGTTTACATGATGAATTACATTTATTGATTTGCGTATGTGAACCAACCTTGTGTGCCGGGGATGAAGCCTAATTGGTCCCAGTGAATGATCTTTTGATATGTTTTTGAATCCGATTTGCTAAGACTTTGTTGAGAATCTTTGCATCTGTGTTCATCAGAGGAGATCGGCCTATAGTTTCTTTTTTAAGTGCATCTTTATTAGGTTTTGGGATTAAGACGATATTAGCTTCATAGAAGAATTTGGCTAGTGTTCCTTTCCTTTGCTATTGATGGAACAGTTTAAGGAGTATTGGTGTTATTACTCCTTAAATGTCTGTAGAATTCTGTGCTGAATCATCTGGTCCAGGACATTTTTGGTGGGAAGATTCGAGATTAACTTCTTCAATTTCCTTGTATGTTATAGGACTATTTAAATAATTCACAACTTCCTGATTCAATTTAGGTAGGTGTGTTTACTTAGAAATTCATCCATCTCTTTTGTGTTGTCAAACTTCACAGAGTATAAGTTTTTGAATATGATGTTATAATTCTCTGGATTTCTTGGGTATCCGTAGTGATAACTCCATGTTCATTTCTAATTTTGTTAATTTGGGTTTTCTCTCTCTCGCTTTTGGTTAATTTAGCTAGGGTGTATCAATCTTATTGATTTTTTTCAAAGAACCAGCTTTTTGACTGGTTGATTTTTTCTATCGTTTTCTAATCTCGATTTCAGATATTTCTCCCCTTATTTTGCTAATCTCCTCTCTTCTATTACTTTTGGGATCAGATTGCTCAAGTTTCTCTCAAAGCCTTAAGCTGCATCGTTAAATTATTTATTCTGATGTTTCCAATTTTTCTGATGTAGGCATTAAGAGCTATGAACTTACCTCTTAGAACAGCTTTCATTGTGTCCCAGAGATTTGGTAAGTTGTATTTTCATTTATCGTTCACTTTCACCGGAAATCTTGAATTTCCTGTTTAATTTCTTCCTGAATCCAGTTCTCATTCAGCATCATATGTTAAGTTTCCAGGAGTTAGTGTATTTTCTCTTGTTTGTTGTGTTGTTGTGGATGTTCAGCTTTAGGCCGTGGTGGTCTGATAGGGCACAGGCTAGAATTTCGACTTTTTTGTATTTGTGTAGATTCATTTTGTGGCCCAATATGTGATCTGTTTTGGAGAAAGTTCCGTGTGCTGCTGAGAAAAATTTGTATTCTTTGGTACGTGGGTGAAAAGTTCGATAGAGATCTGTAAGGTCCATTTCAGTAAGGGTTTGGTTAAGCTCCAAAGTGTCTCTGTTAAGCTTTTGACCTGTTGATCTATCCCATGTTGAGAGGGCGGTGTTGAAATCCCCAGAATTATCGTTTGGGGGTTGATTTCTTGCTTTAGACGCTGTAGGGTTTTCTTAATGAATGTGGAGGGGCCCATATTGGGTGCATATATGTTCAGTATTGTGAAGTCTTCCTGGTGAATTGTACCTGTGACTAAAATGTAGTATCCATCTGTGTCTCTTATGATTTTCTTTGGTTTGAAGTCCACTTTGTCTGAAAGCATAATTGCTACCCCTGCCTGTTTCCTGGTTCCATTAGCTTGCAAGATTTTGGACCAGCCTTTCATTCTTAGGATGCCTATCTTTTGTGGTGAGATGAGTTTCCTGAAGGCAGCAGATTGTTGGATTGTGGTTTTTAATCCAAGTTTGTAATCTGTGTCTCTTAATCGGTGAGTTAATGCCGTTGACATTTAATGTTATAATGGAGAAATTATTTTTAATTCTGGACATTTTTTATGTTTAGTAGATTTTGTAAGCATGTGTTTGATATTTATATTTTGTTGGTATTATACTTCCTTCTGTCCTCCTGGATACGCTTGTTCTTTTTTCAAGCTTGAGTATCATTTCTAGCATTTTTTGAAGGCCTGGTTTGGTAGACATGTATCCCTTCAAGTTGTCTTTGTGCTGAAAAACTTTTCTTTCTCCCTCAATCATGACAGATAGTTTTGCCGGGTATATCAGTCTGGGTTGGCATTTTTGCTCATTTAATACTTGAAGTATGTCTCTCCAAGCTCTTCTTGCTTTTACTGTTTCCATTGAGTAGTCATTTGTTATTCTAATAGGTTTACCTTTAAAAGTGAGTTGCTTTTTTTCTCTTGAAGCTCTCAGCACCTTTTCTTTGTCTTGAATGTGGAGTGTTTTGACTATTATTTGCCGTGGCGATTTTCTATTTTGGTCATATCTGTTTGGAGTGCGAAATGCCTCTTGTATTTGGATAGGCCTCTCATTCTTTAATTGTGGGAAGTTTTCATTTATGATGAATTGAAATATTTCCTCAGGTGTGGTATTTTGGGATTCTTGTTCTGGTATTCCATGAATGCGCATGTTAGGTTTCTTCAGGGTGTCCCATATTTCTTGAATGTTCCTCTCCAGTATCTTTTTGGCTTTAACAATCTCTTCCATTGAGCTGGTTAATTCTCCTACTTTGTCTTCAAGATCTGAGATTCTATTTTCTGCCTCATTTGTTCTGCTGATAAGACTCTCTGTGAGTTTTGGGTTGAAGATAACTTATCTCTTAGTTCAATTTTAAACTCTGCCTGAGACTGTTTTACCTGCTCTATACCTATTTTTGTTTCTTGAACTGTTTTTCTCAACTCCTCCAGGTTCCTGTTGTGTTCCTGTTCAAAGTGGTTGACACGGTTATTTAACTCTTCTCGGATTTCCTCTTTCATATTATTAATCATGGTAATGATCATACTCTGAAAGTCGTTATGTTGGGTCTGGCTTTCATGGCTATTTTCTATGGATTTGTTCTGGTCGCAATCCATCGTTATGGGATTGATTCTTTTGGTGGGAGATTGTTCTTGGGGTTTGTTTCTCGTGGATCTGCACTTTGACTTGTACATTGTTGTTTTGTTTTTTAGAACCTTTCAGTTTCTGTGTGTTTTTCACTGAACCGATGTAGTTGGTATTGTTACACCTGCCAGTTGTTACTAGTGCTTGCCTTGGATTGGGTATGTTTGTGTATTGGTATTGTTATATCCTAGATGAGACTACTAGGATGTTAGTACGTCAGTTAAGTAACCAGGGGATGAATATAAGTATGGTAGTGCACTTTTATGATCTAGTGTCTTGGTGAAATGTGAGGGTGGGTGGTGTACTCCCTGGAGTTGTATGTTTTTGGGGTGGCTGTATGAGGAAGCTGACCTACAACATTGATACTAGAAAGGATCAGTAAGGTGAAGAAAAGAAAAAGAGTAAGAAAAAAAAAAATTTACTTATCTTTAGGCTGGATGTGAAGAGTCTCGCATGTGATACAATGGTTGTAGTGAAGTCCAGATGTATGGCCTGTGTTCTCTTTGTTCCTTAGAGTTTTGCTTGTTTCCTTTGTACTCTATTGAATTCTGAGTAGCAGTGTGACTTCCGTACACGTGTAGGTCCCCGGTGGGCCAGAGAGGCAGAGGGTCTGATGTTGATGGCAGAATTCTTCACCTGCGACCTGAGGGGGGGCAGAGGGGCGCGGGGGCGGGAGGGCACAAGGGGCTGGTGTCCGGGGGGGCCCCGGAGGCTAAGCCGGCCACGCGGGTGCTGCTGGCCGGGCTCGGCTCCGGGTGGGGGGCGGGCTGGGAGGGGCTCGCTCTCACCTGGGCGCTGGTCGGGTTCGGCGCGAGGGGGGGTGGGGGCAAAGCCCGCGCGCGGGTGCTGCTGGCCGGCGGCTCGGCTCCGGGGTGGGGGGCGGGGCTGGGAGGGGCTCGCTCTCACCTGGGCTGGTCGGGTTCGGCGCGGAGGGGGGCTGGGGGCAAAGCCGGCCTCGCGGGTGCTTCATATAAAGTTTCTATATTGCAACTCTTTGTGTTCAGGAGGAAATCACACTTGTTTTATGACGTTTCCATGAAACATGTTCATGGATGTCGTTCCCTTCCAAAATAGTGAACTAAGTGAAGAGGACTCACAGTCATGTGTAGCATGTGCAAGTATCATACACAGGTTTCTAGACTGTAAAACTTTGTATTCTGGAGAAAACAGCATTTGTTTTGTGCTGATTCTACCAAATCTGTACAGGCTTGTAATGAGCTTGAAAATAGTGACCAAGTGAGGATGCTTCAAATTCACATGCTTCACTTTCTCTTCTAAGTGAGAAGAATCCTGTAGATGTTAATGTGTTGTAACTTTTTATGTTCAGGAGAAAATCACACTGGTTTTGTGACGTTTTCATGGAATATGTTCACGCAGGCTTTGATTTTCCAAAATAGTGAACCAAGTGAGGAGGACTGACAGTCAAACGTTGGAGGTGCACTTCTTAGGGATAAGTATCATTCAGAAGATTCTATAGTGTTACACGTTGTATACAGGAGATCATATTTGTTTTGCGACATTCTCATATAACATATTCACACAGCCATGATTTTCCAAGAGAGTGAACCAAGTGCAGAGGATACAGAGTCAAATGTTGGAATTTACTTCTTAGGGATAAGTCTCCTAGAGAAGTTCCTATACTGTAACATTTGTGTTCAGGAGAAATCATACTTGTTTTGTGACATTTGAATGGCACATGTTCACACAGGCCATGATTTTACAAAATAGTGAACCAAGTGAGGAGGACTCTGAGTTAAATGTTGTAAGTGCACTTCATTAGGAGAAGTATAGCACAGAAGTTTCTATATTGTAACTCTTTGTGTTCAGGAGGAAATCACACTTGTTTTATGACGTTTCCATGAAACATGTTCATGCATGTCCTTCCCTTCCAAAATAGTGAACCAAGTGAAGAGGACTCACAGTCATATGTAGCATGTGCACTAGTTTGGGAAGTCATATGTAGCATGTGCACTTCTTTGAGATAAGTATCCTAAACAGGTTTATAGACTGTAAAACTTTGTGTTCTGGAGAAAACAACATTTGCTTTGTGCTGATTCTACCAACTATGTTCAGGCTTGTAATGAGCTTGAAAAGAGTGACCAAGCGAGGACGTGTCAAATTCACAGTTTCACTATCTCTTCTCAGTGATAAGAATCCTGTAGATGTTCATGCGTTGTAACTTTTTATGTTCAGGAGAAATTCACACTGTTTTTGTGAAGTTTTCATGGAATGTTCACGCAGGCCTTGATTTTCCAAAATAGTGAACCAAGTGAGGAAGACTGAGAGTCAAATGTTGGTGGTGCACTTCTTAAGGATAAGTATCCTGCAGAAGATTCTATAGTGTTACACTTTGTGTTTCAGGAGAAGATCATACTTGTTTTGTGACATTCGCATATAACATGTTCACGCAGGCCATGATTTTCCAAGAGAGTGAACCAAGTTCGGAGGACGCAGAGTCAAATGTTGGAATTCACTTGTGAAGGATAAGTATCCTAGAGAAGTTCCTATGCTGTAACATTTGTGTTCATGTGAAAATCATACTTTTTTGTGACATTTGAATGGCACATGTTCACACAGGCCGTGATTTTACAAAATAGTGAACCAAGTGAGGAGGACTCTGAGTTAAATGTTGCAAGTGCACTTCTTTAGCAGAAGTATCGCACAGAAGTTTCTATATTGTAACTCTTTGTGTTCAGGAGGAAATCACACTTGTTTTACGACGTTTCCATGAACCATGTTCATGCATGTCATTCCCTTCAAAAATAGTGAACGAAGTGAAGAGGATTCACAGGAATATGTAGCATGTGCACTTCTTTGGGAAGTCCTATGTAGCATGTGCACTTCTTTGAGAAGTCATATGTAGCATTTGCACTTCGTTGGGATAAGTATCCCACACAGGTTTCTAGACTGTAAAACTTTGTATTCTGGAGAAAAAAACATTTGATTTGTGCTGATTCTTCTACTATGTTCAGGCTTGTAATGAGCTTGCAAATAGTGACCAAGCGAGGATGCATCAAATTCACACGTTTCACGTTC
>JALPQD010000416.1:250800-289926 GCA_023101885.1 Typhlomys cinereus | reverse complement strand
TTGATTTTCCAAAAGAGTGAACCAAGTGAGGAGGACTGAGAGTCAAATGTTGGAGGTGCACTTCTTAGGGATAAGTATCCTACAGAAGATTCTATAGTGTTACACTTTGTGTTCAGGAGAAGATCATACTTGTTTAGGCACATTCGCATATAACATGTTCCCGCAGGCCTTGATTATCCTAAAGAGTGAAACAACTGCGGAGGATGCAGAGTAAATGCTGGAATTTCACTTCTAGTAATAAGGATCCTAGAGAAGTTCCTATACTGTAACATTGCGTTCAGGCGAAGATCATACTTGTTTTGTGACATTTGAATGGCACATGTTCACACAGGCCATGATTTTACAAAATAGTGAACCAATGAGGCAGACTCTGAGTTAAATGTGGTAAATGCACTTCTTTAGGATAAGTTTCATACAGAAGTTTCTATATTGTAACTCTTTCTTTCAGGAGACGAAATCACACTTGGTTACGATTTCCATGAAACATGTTCATGCATGTCGTTCCCTTGGAAAATAGTGAACCAAGTGAAGAGGACTCTCAGTTATATAGTAGCATGTGCACTTATTTGGCATAAGTATCCTGACAGGGTTCTAGACTGTAAACACTTGTATTCTGGAGAAAACAACATTTGTTTTGTGCTGATTCTACCAACGATGTTCCCTTCCAAAATAGTGAACCAAGTGAGGAGGACTCACAGTTATATATGTAGCATGTGCACTTATTTGGATAAGTATCCTACACAGGGTTCTAGAGTGTAAAACTTTGTATTCTGGAGAAAACAACACTTGTTTTGTGCTGATTCTACCAACGATATTCAGCCTTGTAATGAGCTTGAAAAGTGACCACGAGAGGAAGCGTCAAATTCACATGTTTCACTTTCTCTTCTCAGTGATAAGAATCCTGCAGATGTTCCTACGTTGTAACTTTTTATGTTCAGGGAAACTCCACTGGTTTTTTGCCGTTTTCATGGAATATGTTCACGCAGGCCTTGATTTTCCAAAAGAGTGAACCAAGTGAGGAGGACTGAGAGTCAAATGTTGGAGGTGCACTTCTTAGGGATAAGTATCCTACAGAAGATTCTATAGTGTTACACTTTGTGTTCAGGAGAAGATCATACTTGTTTAGGCACATTCGCATATAACATGTTCCCGCAGGCCTTGATTATCCTAAAGAGTGAAACAACTGCGGAGGATTCAGAGTAAATGTTGGAATTTCACTTCTTAGTAATAAGGTCCTAGAGAATTCCTATACTGTAACATTGCGTTCAGGCGAAAATCATACTTGTTTTGTGACATTTGAATGGCACATGTTCACACAGGCCATGATTTTACAAAATAGTGAACCAAGTGAGGCGGACTCTGAGTTAAATGTGGCAAATGCACTTCTTTAGGATAAGTTTCATACAGAAGTTTCTATATGTAACTCTTTGTGTTCAGGACGAAATCACACTTGGTTTACCATTTCCATGAAACATGTTCATGCATGTCGTTCCCTTGGAAAATAGTGAACCAAGTGAAGAGGACTCTCAGTTATATATGTAGCATGTGCACTTATTGGCATAAGTATCCTGACAGGGTTCTAGACTGTAACACTTTGTATCTGGAGAAAACAACATTTGTTTTGCTGATTCTACCAACGATGTTCCCTTCCAAAATAGTGAACCAAGTGAGAGGACTCACAGTTATATGTAGCATGTGCACTTATTGGGATAAGTATCCTACACGGGTTCTAGACTGTAAAACTTTGTATTCTGGAGAAAACAACACTTGTTTTGTGCTGATTCTACCAACGATATTCAGCCTTGTAATGAGCTTGAAAATAGTGACCACGAGAGGACGCGTCAAATTCACATGTTTCACTTTCTCTTCTCAGTGATAAGAATCCTGCAGATGTTCCTACGTTGTAACTTTTTATGTTCAGGAGAAACTCACACTGGTTTTTTGACGTTTTCATGGAATATGTTCACGCAGGCTTTGATTTTCCAAAAGAGTGAACCAAGTGAGGAGGACTGAGAGTCAAATGTTGGAGGTGCACTTCTTAGGGATAAGTATCCTACAGAAGTTTAAGTGTTACACTTTGTGTTCAGGAGAAGATCATACTTGTTTAGGCACATTCGCATATAACATGTTCCCGCAGGCCTTGATTATCCTAAAGAGTGAAACAACTGCGGAGGATTCAGAGTAAATGTTGGAATTTCACTTCTTAGTAATAAGGATCCTAGAGAAGTTCCTATACTGTAACATTTGCGTTCAGGCGAAAATCATACTTGTTTTGTGACATTTGAATGGCACATGTTCACACAGGCCATGATTTTACAAAATAGTGAACCAAGTGAGGAGGACTCTGAGTTAAATGTGGCAAATGCACTTTTTAGGATAAGTTCATACAGAAGTTTCTATATTGTAACTCTTTGTTCAGGACGAAATCACACTTGGTTTACGACGTTTCCATGAAACATGTTCATGCATGTCGTTCCCTTGGAAATAGTGAACCAAGTGAAGAGGACTCTCAGTTAATATGTAGCATGTGCACTTATTTGGCATAAGTATCCTGCACAGGGTTCTAGACTGTAACACTTTGTATTCTGGAGAAAACAACATTTGTTTTGTGCTGATTCTACCACGATGTTCCCTTCCAAAATAGTGAACCAAGTGAGGAGGACTCACAGTTATATATGTAGCATGTGCACTTATTTGGGATAAGTATCCTACACAGGGTTCTAGACTGTAAACTTTGTATTCTGGAGAAAACAACACTTGTTTTGTGCTGATTCTACCAACGATATTCAGCCTTGTAATGAGCTTGAAAATAGTGACCACGAGAGGAAGCGTCAAATTCACGTTTCACTTTCTCTCAGTGATAAGAATCCTGAGTTCCTACGTTGTAACTTTTTATGTTCAGGAGAAACTCACACTGGTTTTTGACGTTTTCATGGAATATGTTCACGCAGGCCTTGATTTTCCAAAAGAGTGAACCAAGTGAGGAGGACTGAGAGTCAAATGTTGGAGGTGCACTTCTTAGGGATAAGTATCCTACAGAAGATTCTATAGTGTTACACTTTGTGTTCAGAAGAAGATCATACTTGTTTAGGCACATTCGCATATACCATGTTCCCGCAGGCCTTGATTATCCTAAAGAGTGAAACAACTGCGGAGGATTCAGAGTAAATGTGGAATTTCACTTCTTAGTAATAAGGATCCTAGAGAAGTTCCTATACTGTAACATTTGCGTTCAGGCGAAAATCATACTTGTTTTGTGACATTTGAATGGCACATGTTCACACAGGCCATGATTTTACAAAATAGTGAACCAAGTGAGGAGACTCTGAGTTAAATGTGGTAAATGCACTTCTTTAGGATAAGTTTCATACAGAAGTTTCTATATTGTAACTCTTTCTCTTCAGGACGAAATCACACTTGGTTTACGACGTTCCATGAAACATGTTCATGCATGTCGTTCCCTTGGAAAATAGTGAACCAAGTGAAGAGGACTCTCAGTTATATATGTAGCATGTGCACTTATTTGGCATAAGTATCCTGAACAGGGTTCTAGACTGTAACACTTTGTATTCTGGAGAAAACAACATTTGTTTTGTGCTGATTCTACCAACGATGTTCCCTTCCAAAATAGTGAACCAAGTGAGGAGGACTCACAGTTATATATGTAGCATGTGCACTTATTTGGGATAAGTATCCTACACAGGGTTCTAGACTGTAAAACTTTGTATTCTGGAGAAAACAACACTTGTTTTGTGCTGATTCTACCAACGATATTCAGCCTTGTAATGAGCTTGAAAATAGTGACCACGAGAGGAAGCGTCAAATTCACATGTTTCACTTTCTCTTCTCAGTGATAAGAATCCTGCAGATGTTCCTACGTTGTAACTTTTTATGTTCAGGAGAAACTCACACTGGTTTTTTGACGTTTTCATGGAATATGTTCACGCAGGCCTTGATTTTCCAAAAGAGTGAAGCAAGTGAGGAGGACTGAGAGTCAATGTTGGAGGTGCACTTCTTAGGGATAAGTATCCTACAGAAGATTCTATAGTGTTACACTTTGTGTTCAGGAGAAGATCATACTTGTTTAGGCACATTTGCATATAACATGTTCCCGCAGGCCTTGATTATCCTAAAGAGTGAAACAACTGCGGAGGATTCAGAGTAAATGCTGGAATTTCACTTCTTAGTAATAAGGATCCTAGAGAAGTTCCTATACTGTAACATTTGCGTTCAGGCGAAGATCATACTTGTTTTGTGACATTTGTGGCACATGTTCACACAGGCCATGATTTTACAAAATAGTGAACCAAGTGAGGCGGACTCTGAGTTAAATGTGGAAAATGCACTTCTTTAGGATAAGTTTCATACAGAAGTTTCTATATTGTAACTCTTTCTCTTCAGGACGAAATCACACTTGGTTTACGACGTTTCCATGAAACATGTTCATGCATGTCGTTCCCTTCCAAAACAGTGAACCAAGTGATTAGGACTCACAGTTATATATGTAGCATGTGCACTTATTTGGCATAAGTATCCTACACAGGGTTCTAGACTGTAAAACTTTGTATTCTGGAGAAAACAACATTTGTTTTGTGCTGATTCTACCAACGATGTTCCCTTCATACAGAAGTTTCTATATTGTAACTCTTTCTCTTCAGGACGAAATCACACTTGGTTTACGACGTTTCCATGAAACATGTTCATGCATGTCGTTCCCTTGGAAAATAGTGAACCAAGTGAAGAGGACTCTCAGTTATATATGTAGCATGTGCACTTGTTGGGCATAAGTATCCTGACAGGGTTCTAGACTGTAACACTTTGTATTCTGGAGAAAACAACATTTGTTTTATGCTGATTCTACCAACGATGTTCCCTTCCAAAATAGTGAACCAAGTGAGGAGGACTCACAGTTATATATGTAGCATGTGCACTTATTTGGGATAAGTATCCTACACAGGGTTCTAGACTGTAAAACTTTGTATTCTGGAGAAAACAACACTTGTTTTGTGCTGATTCTACCAACGATATTCAGCCTTGTAATGAGCTTGAAAATAGTGACCACGAGAGGAAGCGTCAAATTCACATGTTTCACTTTCTCTTCTCAGTGATAAGAATCCTGCAGATGTTCCTACGTTGTAACTTTTTATGTTCAGGAGAAACTCACACTGGTTTTTTGACGTTTTCAGGGAATATGTTCACGCAGGCCTTGATTTTCCAAAGAGTGAACCAAGTGAGGAGGACTGAGAGTCAAATATTGGAGGTGCACTTCTTAGGGATAAGTATCCTACAGAAGGTTCTATAGTGTTACACTTTGTGTTCAGGAGAAGATCATACTTGTTTAGGCACATTCGCATATAACATGTTCCCGCAGGCCTTGATTATCCTAAAGAGTGAAACAACTGCGGAGGATTCAGAGTAAATGTTGGAATTTCACTTCTTAGTAATAAGGATCCTAGAGAAGTTCCTATAGTGTAACATTTGCGTTCCGGCGAAAATCATACTTGTTTTGTGACATTTGAATGGCACATGTCCACATAGGCCATGATTTTACAAAATAGTGAACCAAGTGAGGAGGACTCTGAGTTAAATGTGGAAAATGCACTTCTTTAGGATAAGTTTCATACAGAAGTTTCTATATTGTAACTCTTTCTCTTCAGGACGAAATCACACTTGGTTTACGATTTCCATGAAACATGTTCATGCATGTCGTTCCCTTGGAAAATAGTGAACCAAGTGAAGAGGACTCTCAGTTATATATGTAGCATGTGCACTTATTTGGCATAAGTATCCTGACAGGGTTCTAGACTGTAACACTTTGTATTCTGGAGAAACAACATTTGTTTTGTGCTGATTCTACCAACGATGTTCCCTTCCAAAATAGTGAACCAAGTGAGGAGGACTCACAGTTATATATGTAGCATGTGCACTTATTTGGGATAAGTATCCTACACAGGGTTCTAGACTGTAAAACTTTGTATTCTGGAGAAAACAACACTTGTTTTGTGCTGATTCTACCAACGATATTCAGCCTTGTAATGAGCTTGAAAATAGTGACCACGAGAGGAAGCGTCAAATTCACATGTTTCACTTTCTCTTCTCAGTGATAAGAATCCTGCAGATGTTCCTACGTTGTAACTTTTTATGTTCAGGAGAAACTCACACTGGTTTTTTGACGTTTTCATGGAATATGTTCACGCAGGCCTTGATTTTCCAAAGAGTGAAACAAGTGAGGAGGACTGAGAGTCGAATGTTGGAGGTGCACTTCTTAGGGATAAGTATCCTACAGAAGATTCTATAGTGTTACACTTTGTGTTCAGGAGAAGATCATACTTGTTTAGGCACATTTGCATATAACATGTTCCCGCAGGCCTTGATTATCCTAAAGAGTGAAACAACTGCGGAGGATTCAGAGTAAATGCTGGAATTTCACTTCTTAGTAATAAGGATCCTAGAGAAGTTCCTATACTGTAACATTTGCGTTCAGGCGAAGATCATACTTGTTTTGTGACATTTGTTTGGCACATGTTCACACAGGCCATGATTTTACAAAATAGTGAACCAAGTGAGGCGGACTCTGAGTTAAATGTGGAAAATGCACTTCTTTAGGATAAGTTTCATACAGAAGTTTCTATATTGTAACTCTTTCTCTTCAGGACGAAATCACACTTGGTTTACGACGTTTCCATGAAACATGTTCATGCATGTCGTTCCCTTCCAAAACAGTGAACCAAGTGATTAGGACTCACAGTTATATATGTAGCATGTGCACTTATTTGGCATAAGTATCCTACACAGGGTTCTAGACTGTAAAACTTTGTATTCTGGAGAAAACAACATTTGTTTTGTGCTGATTCTACCAACGATGTTCCCTTCATACAGAAGTTTCTATATTGTAACTCTTTCTCTTCAGGACGAAATCACACTTGGTTTACGACGTTTCCATGAAACATGTTCATGCATGTCGTTCCCTTGGAAAATAGTGAACCAAGTGAAGAGGACTCTCAGTTATATATGTAGCATGTGCACTTGTTGGGCATAAGTATCCTGAACAGGGTTCTAGACTGTAACACTTTGTATTCTGGAGAAAACAACATTTGTTTTATGCTGATTCTACCAACGATGTTCCCTTCCAAAATAGTGAACCAAGTGAGGAGGACTCACAGTTATATATGTAGCATGTGCACTTATTTGGGATAAGTATCCTACACAGGGTTCTAGACTGTAAAACTTTGTATTCTGGAGAAAACAACACTTGTTTTGTGCTGATTCTACCAACGATATTCAGCCTTGTAATGAGCTTGAAAATAGTGACCACGAGAGGAAGCGTCAAATTCACATGTTTCACTTTCTCTTCTCAGTGATAAGAATCCTGCAGATGTTCCTACGTTGTAACTTTTATGTTCAGGAGAAACTCACACTGGTTTTTTGACGTTTTCAGGGAATATGTTCACGCAGGCCTTGATTTTCCAAAGAGTGAACCAAGTGAGGAGGACTGAGAGTCAAATATTGGAGGTGCACTTCTTAGGGATAAGTATCCTACAGAAGGTTCTATAGTGTTACACTTTGTGTTCAGGAGAAGATCATACTTGTTTAGGCACATTCGCATATAACATGTTCCCGCAGGCCTTGATTATCCTAAAGAGTGAAACAACTGCGGAGGATTCAGAGTAAATGTTGGAATTTCACTTCTTAGTAATAAGGATCCTAGAGAAGTTCCTATAGTGTAACATTTGCGTTCCGGCGAAAATCATACTTGTTTTGTGACATTTGAATGGCACATGTCCACATAGGCCATGATTTTACAAAATAGTGAACCAAGTGAGGAGGACTCTGAGTTAAATGTGGAAATGCACTTCTTTAGGATAAGTTTCATACAGAAGTTTCTATATTGTAACTCTTTCTCTTCAGGACGAAATCACACTTGGTTTACGATTCCATGAAACATGTTCATGCATGTCGTTCCCTTGGAAAATAGTGAACCAAGTGAAGAGGACTCTCAGTTATATATGTAGCATGTGCACTTATTTGGCATAAGTATCCTGAACAGGGTTCTAGACTGTAACACTTTGTATTCTGGAGAAAACAACATTTGTTTTGTGCTGATTCTACCAACGATGTTCCCTTCCAAAATAGTGAACCAAGTGAGGAGGACTCACAGTTATATATGTAGCATGTGCACTTATTTGGGATAAGTATCCTACACAGGGTTCTAGAGTGTAAAACTTTGTATTCTGGAGAAAACAACACTTGTTTTGTGCTGATTCTACCAACGATATTCAGCCTTGTAATGAGCTTGAAAATAGTGACCACGAGAGGAAGCGTCAAATTCACATGTTTCACTTTCTCTTCTCAGTGATAAGAATCCTGCAGATGTTCCTACGTTGTAACTTTTTATGTTCAGGAGAAACTCACACTGGTTTTTTGACGTTTTCATGGAATATGTTCACGCAGGCCTTGATTTTCCAAAAGAGTGAAACAAGTGAGGAGGACTGAGAGTCGAATGTTGGAGGTGCACTTCTTAGGGATAAGTATCCTACAGAAGATTCTATAGTGTTACACTTTGTGTTCAGGAGAAGATCATACTTGTTTAGGCACATTTGCATATAACATGTTCCCGCAGGCCTTGATTATCCTAAAGAGTGAAACAACTGCGGAGGATTCAGAGTAAATGCTGGAATTTCACTTCTTAGTAATAAGGATCCTAGAGAAGTTCCTATACTGTAACATTTGCGTTCAGGCGAAGATCATACTTGTTTTGTGACATTTGTTTGGCACATGTTCACACAGGCCATGATTTTACAAAATAGTGAACCAAGTGAGGCGGACTCTGAGTTAAATGTGGAAAATGCACTTCTTTAGGATAAGTTTCATACAGAAGTTTCTATATTGTAACTCTTTCTCTTCAGGACGAAATCACACTTGGTTTACGACGTTTCCATGAAACATGTTCATGCATGTCGTTCCCTTCCAAAACAGTGAACCAAGTGATTAGGACTCACAGTTATATATGTAGCATGTGCACTTATTTGGCATAAGTATCCTACACAGGGTTCTAGACTGTAAAACTTTGTATTCTGGAGAAAACAACATTTGTTTTGTGCTGATTCTACCAACGATGTTCCCTTCATACAGAAGTTTCTATATTGTAACTCTTTCTCTTCAGGACGAAATCACACTTGGTTTACGACGTTTCCATGAAACATGTTCATGCATGTCGTTCCCTTGGAAAATAGTGAACCAAGTGAAGAGGACTCTCAGTTATATATGTAGCATGTGCACTTGTTGGGCATAAGTATCCTGAACAGGGTTCTAGACTGTAACACTTTGTATTCTGGAGAAAACAACATTTGTTTTGCTGATTCTACCAACGATGTTCCCTTCCAAAATAGTGAACCAAGTGAGGAGGACTCACAGTTATATATGTAGCATGTGCACTTATTTGGGATAAGTATCCTACACAGGGTTCTAGACTGTAAAACTTTGTATTCTGGAGAAAACAACACTTGTTTTGTGCTGATTCTACCAACGATATTCAGCCTTGTAATGAGCTTGAAAATAGTGACCACGAGAGGAAGCGTCAAATTCACATGTTTCACTTTCTCTTCTCAGTGATAAGAATCCTGCAGATGTTCCTACGTTGTAACTTTTTATGTTCAGGAGAAACTCACACTGGTTTTTTGACGTTTTCAGGGAATATGTTCACGCAGGCCTTGATTTTCCAAAGAGTGAACCAAGTGAGGAGGACTGAGAGTCAAATATTGGAGGTGCACTTCTTAGGGATAAGTATCCTACAGAAGGTTCTATAGTGTTACACTTTGTGTTCAGGAGAAGATCATACTTGTTTAGGCACATTCGCATATAACATGTTCCCGCAGGCCTTGATTATCCTAAAGAGTGAAACAACTGCAGAGGATTCAGAGTAAATGTTGGAATTTCACTTCTTAGTAATAAGGATCCTAGAGAAGTTCCTATAGTGTAACATTTGCGTTCCGGCGAAAATCATACTTGTTTTGTGACATTTGAATGGCACATGTCCACATAGGCCATGATTTTACAAAATAGTGAACCAAGTGAGGAGGACTCTGAGTTAAATGTGGAAAATGCACTTCTTTAGGATAAGTTTCATACAGAAGTTTCTATATTGTAACTCTTTCTCTTCAGGACGAAATCACACTTGGTTTACGATTTCCATGAAACATGTTCATGCATGTCGTTCCCTTGGAAAATAGTGAACCAAGTGAAGAGGACTCTCAGTTATATATGTAGCATGTGCACTTATTTGGCATAAGTATCCTGACAGGGTTCTAGACTGTAACACTTTGTATTCTGGAGAAAACAACATTTGTTTTGTGCTGATTCTACCAACGATGTTCCCTTCCAAAATAGTGAACCAAGTGAGGAGGACTCACAGTTATATATGTAGCATGTGCACTTATTTGGGATAAGTATCCTACACAGGGTTCTAGAGTGTAAAACTTTGTATTCTGGAGAAAACAACACTTGTTTTGTGCTGATTCTACCAACGATATTCAGCCTTGTAATGAGCTTGAAAATAGTGACCACGAGAGGAAGCGTCAAATTCACATGTTTCACTTTCTCTTCTCAGTGATAAGAATCCTGCAGATGTTCCTACGTTGTAACTTTTTATGTTCAGGAGAAACTCACACTGGTTTTTTGACGTTTTCATGGAATATGTTCACGCAGGCCTTGATTTTCCAAAAGAGTGAAACAAGTGAGGAGGACTGAGAGTCGAATGTTGGAGGTGCACTTCTTAGGGATAAGTATCCTACAGAAGATTCTATAGTGTTACACTTTGTGTTCAGGAGAAGATCATACTTGTTTAGGCACATTTGCATATAACATGTTCCCGCAGGCCTTGATTATCCTAAAGAGTGAAACAACTGCGGAGGATTCAGAGTAAATGCTGGAATTTCACTTCTTAGTAATAAGGATCCTAGAGAAGTTCCTATACTGTAACATTTGCGTTCAGGCGAAGATCATACTTGTTTTGTGACATTTGTTTGGCACATGTTCACACAGGCCATGATTTTACAAAATAGTGAACCAAGTGAGGCGGACTCTGAGTTAAATGTGGAAAATGCACTTCTTTAGGATAAGTTTCATACAGAAGTTTCTATATTGTAACTCTTTCTCTTCAGGACGAAATCACACTTGGTTTACGACGTTTCCATGAAACATGTTCATGCATGTCGTTCCCTTCCAAAACAGTGAACCAAGTGATTAGGACTCACAGTTATATATGTAGCATGTGCACTTATTTGGCATAAGTATCCTACACAGGGTTCTAGACTGTAAAACTTTGTATTCTGGAGAAAACAACATTTGTTTTGTGCTGATTCTACCAACGATGTTCCCTTCATACAGAAGTTTCTATATTGTAACTCTTTCTCTTCAGGACGAAATCACACTTGGTTTACGACGACGTTTCCATGAAACATGTTCATGCATGTCGTTCCCTTGGAAAATAGTGAACCAAGTGAAGAGGACTCTCAGTTATATATGTAGCATGTGCACTTGTTGGGCATAAGTATCCTGAACAGGGTTCTAGACTGTAACACTTTGTATTCTGGAGAAAACAACATTTGTTTTATGCTGATTCTACCAACGATGTTCCCTTCCAAAATAGTGAACCAAGTGAGGAGGACTCACAGTTATATATGTAGCATGTGCACTTATTTGGGATAAGTATCCTACACAGGGTTCTAGACTGTAAAACTTTGTATTCTGGAGAAAACAACACTTGTTTTGTGCTGATTCTACCAACGATATTCAGCCTTGTAATGAGCTTGAAAATAGTGACCACGAGAGGAAGCGTCAAATTCACATGTTTCACTTTCTCTTCTCAGTGATAAGAATCCTGCAGATGTTCCTACGTTGTAACTTTTTATGTTCAGGAGAAACTCACACTGGTTTTTTGACGTTTTCAGGGGAATATGTTCACGCAGGCCTTGATTTTCCAAAGAGTGAACCAAGTGAGGAGGACTGAGAGTCAAATTTGGAGGTGCACTTCTTAGGGATAAGTATCCTACAGAAGGTTCTATAGTGTTACACTTTGTGTTCAGGAGAAGATCATACTTGTTTAGGCACATTCGCATATAACATGTTCCCGCAGGCCTTGATTATCCTAAAGAGTGAAACAACTGCAGAGGATTCAGAGTAAATGTTGGAATTTCACTTCTTAGTAATAAGGATCCTAGAGAAGTTCCTATAGTGTAACATTTGCGTTCCGGCGAAAATCATACTTGTTTTGTGACATTTGAATGGCACATGTCCACATAGGCCATGATTTTACAAAATAGTGAACCAAGTGAGGACTCTGAGTTAAATGTGGAAAATGCACTTCTTTAGGATAAGTTTCATACAGAAGTTTCTATATTGTAACTCTTTCTCTTCAGGACGAAATCACACTTGGTTTACGACGTTTCCATGAAACATGTTCATGCATGTCGTTCCCTTGGAAAATAGTGAACCAAGTGAAGAGGACTCTCAGTTATATATGTAGCATGTGCACTTATTTGGCATAAGTATCCCGAACAGGGTTCTAGACTGTAACACTTTGTATTCTGGAGAAAACAATTTGTTTTGTGCTGATTCTACCAACGATGTTCCCTTCCAAAATAGTGAACCAAGTGAGGAGGACTCACAGTTATATATGTAGCATGTGCACTTATTTGGGATAAGTATCCTACACAGGGTTCTAGAGTGTAAAACTTTGTATTCTGGAGAAAACAACACTTGTTTTGTGCTGATTCTACCAACGATATTCAGCCTTGTAATGAGCTTGAAAATAGTGACCACGAGAGGAAGCGTCAAATTCACATGTTTCACTTTCTCTTCTCAGTGATAAGAATCCTGCAGATGTTCCTACGTTGTAACTTTTTATGTTCAGGAGAAACTCACACTGGTTTTTGACGTTTTCATGGAATATGTTCACGCAGGCCTTGATTTTCCAAAAGAGTGAAACAAGTGAGGAGGACTGAGAGTCGAATGTTGGAGGTGCACTTCTTAGGGATAAGTATCCTACAGAAGATTCTATAGTGTTACACTTTGTGTTCAGGAGAAGATCATACTTGTTTAGGCACATTTGCATATAACATGTTCCCGCAGGCCTTGATTATCCTAAAGAGTGAAACAACTGCGGAGGATTCAGAGTAAATGCTGGAATTTCACTTCTTAGTAATAAGGATCCTAGAGAAGTTCCTATACTGTAACATTTGCGTTCAGGCGAAGATCATACTTGTTTTGTGACATTTGTTTGGCACATGTTCACACAGGCCATGATTTTACAAAATAGTGAACCAAGTGAGGCGGACTCTGAGTTAAATGTGGAAAATGCACTTCTTTAGGATAAGTTTCATACAGAAGTTTCTATATTGTAACTCTTTCTCTTCAGGACGAAATCACACTTGGTTTACGACGTTTCCATGAAACATGTTCATGCATGTCGTTCCCTTCCAAAACAGTGAACCAAGTGATTAGGACTCACAGTTATATATGTAGCATGTGCACTTATTTGGCATAAGTATCCTACACAGGGTTCTAGACTGTAAAACTTTGTATTCTGGAGAAAACAACATTTGTTTTGTGCTGATTCTACCAACGATGTTCCCTTCATACAGAAGTTTCTATATTGTAACTCTTTCTCTTCAGGACGAAATCACACTTGGTTTACGACGTTTCCATGAAACATGTTCATGCATGTCGTTCCCTTGGAAAATAGTGAACCAAGTGAAGAGGACTCTCAGTTATATATGTAGCATGTGCACTTGTTGGGCATAAGTATCCTGAACAGGGTTCTAGACTGTAACACTTTGTATTCTGGAGAAAACAACACTTGTTTTGTGCTGATTCTACCAACGATGTTCCCTTCCAAAATAGTGAACCAAGTGAGGAGGACTCACAGTTATATATGTAGCATGTGCACTTATTTGGGATAAGTATCCTACACAGGGTTCTAGACTGTAAAACTTTGTATTCTGGAGAAAACAACACTTGTTTTGTGCTGATTCTACCAACGATATTCAGCCTTGTAATGAGCTTGAAAATAGTGACCACGAGAGGAAGCGTCAAATTCACATGTTTCACTTTCTCTTCTCAGTGATAAGAATCCTGCAGATGTTCCTACGTTGTAACTTTTTATGTTCAGGAGAAACTCACACTGGTTTTTTGACGTTTTCAGGGAATATGTTCACGCAGGCCTTGATTTTCCAAAGAGTGAACCAAGTGAGGAGGACTGAGAGTCAAATTTGGAGGTGCACTTCTTAGGGATAAGTATCCTACAGAAGGTTCTATAGTGTTACACTTTGTGTTCAGGAGAAGATCATACTTGTTTAGGCACATTCGCATATAACATGTTCCCGCAGGCCTTGATTATCCTAAAGAGTGAAACAACTGCGAGGATTCAGAGTAAATGTTGGAATTTCACTTCTTAGTAATAAGGATCCTAGAGAAGTTCCTATAGTAACATTTGCGTTCCGGCGAAAATCATACTTGTTTTGTGACATTTGAATGGCACATGTCCACATAGGCCATGATTTTACAAAATAGTGAACCAAGTGAGGAGGACTCTGAGTTAAATGTGGAAAATGCACTTCTTTAGGATAAGTTTCATACAGAAGTTTCTATATTGTAACTCTTTCTCTTCAGGACGAAATCACACTTGGTTTACGACGTTTCCATGAAACATGTTCATGCATGTCGTTCCCTTGGAAAATAGTGAACCAAGTGAAGAGGACTCTCAGTTATATATGTAGCATGTGCACTTATTTGGCATAAGTATCCTGAACAGGGTTCTAGACTGTAACACTTTGTATTCTGGAGAAAACAACATTTTTTTTGTGCTGATTCTACCAACGATGTTCCCTTCCAAAATAGTGAACCAAGTGAGGAGGACTCACAGTTATATATGTAGCATGTGCACTTATTTGGGATAAGTATCCTACACAGGGTTCTAGAGTGTAAAACTTTTGTATTCTGGAGAAAACAACACTTGTTTTGTGCTGATTCTACCAACGATATTCAGCCTTGTAATGAGCTTGAAAATAGTGACCACGAGAGGAAGCGTCAAATTCACATGTTTCACTTTCTCTTCTCAGTGATAAGAATCCTGCAGATGTTCCTACGTTGTAACTTTTTATGTTCAGGAGAAACTCACACTGGTTTTTTGACGTTTTCATGGAATATGTTCACGCAGGCCTTGATTTTCCAAAAGAGTGAAACAAGTGAGGAGGACTGAGAGTCGAATGTTGGAGGTGCACTTCTTAGGGATAAGTATCCTACAGAAGATTCTATAGTGTTACACTTTGTGTTCAGGAGAAGATCATACTTGTTTAGGCACATTTGCATATACATGTTCCCGCAGGCCTTGATTATCCTAAAGAGTGAAACAACTGCGGAGGATTCAGAGTAAATGCTGGAATTTCACTTCTTAGTAATAAGGATCCTAGAGAAGTTCCTATACTGTAACATTTGCGTTCAGGCGAAGATCATACTTGTTTTGTGACATTTGTTTGGCACATGTTCACACAGGCCATGATTTTACAAAATAGTGAACCAAGTGAGGCGGACTCTGAGTTAAATGTGGAAAATGGCACTTCTTTAGGATAAGTTTCATACAGAAGTTTCTATATTGTAACTCTTTCGCAGTTTTGTGACGTTTTCAAGAATATGGTTCACGCAGCCCCTTGATTTTCCCAAAAGAGTGAAACAAAGGTGGAGGAGTCTTGAGAGTCAAATGTTTTGGGGTTGTGCAACGTTAGGGATAATACTACTACAGAAGAATTGCGTATGAGTGTTAACACTTTGTGAGTTTTCAGGAGGAAGGTACTACTTTTTTAGGCACATTCACATTAAACTGGTTCCCGCAGCCCCCTTGATTAGCCTAAATAGGAACACTGCGGAGGATTTCCCAGAGTAAATGTTGGAATTTTTCACTTCTTAGTAAATAGGATCCTAGAGAAGTTCCCGAGACTGGGTAAACATGTTGCGTTCATGCGAGATCATAACTTGTTTTTGTGACTTAATTCAAAAAAACCCGCAAATTTCACACAGCCATGAATTTTTAACCAAAAGTGAACCAAGTAATGAAGGAACTGGTTAAATGTGGGGCAATGCCAACTTTTTCTGTAGATAAGTGTCATACAGAGTTTCCTAATATTGTAACTCATTTGTGTTTCAGACGAAATCACACTGGTTTTACGTTATTTCCCAGGAACATTTGTCCAGCAATGTTCGGTCCCCTTGGAAATCTGAACCAAGTGAAAAGAACTCTCATTATTAGGTGAGCTGTGCAACGGTATTGGCATAAGTAATCCTTCACAGGGTTCTAGACTGTAACAACTTTGTATTCCTGAAGAGACAACATTTGTTTTTGTGCTGATTCTACCACGATTTCCCTTCCAAATAGGACCAAGGTGAGGAGGATCACATTATATAATTTGTAAAGCAGGTCACTTATATTGGGATAAGTAATCCTAACACAGGGTTTATAGGACTGCAAGAAAACTTTGTAATTCCTGGAGAAACAACACCTGTTTTAGGTTGCTGATTACTACCCAACGATATTCACCTTGTAAAATGAGCTTGAAAATAGTGACCAACAGTAGTAGCTTCAAATTCACTGTTTCACTTATCTCTTCTCGGTGTAGAATCCCTGCAGATGTTCCTACATGTAAGCTTTGTCTGTTCAGGAGAAAACCTCACACAGTTTTTGTGACGTTTTCCTGGAATAAATGGCACTCAGGCCTTGATTTCCCAAAAGAGTGAACCAGTGAGGAGGAACCTGATAGTTCAAAGTTTATGCAACTTCTTAGATAAGTATCCTAACAGAAATGCTATATTGTTACAACTTGTGTGTTCAGGAGAAGATCATACCCTTTATAAGAGCACTATCGCCATATAACATGTTCCCCGCAAGCCTTGGTATCCTAAAGAAGGGAACACTGCGGAGGATTCCAGAGTAAATGTTTGGAATTTCACTTTCTATAGTAATAAGGATCCTAAGAAGTGTCCTATACTGTTAACATTTCAGTTAGTCCGAAGAATCATACTGTTTTGTGGTAGCGATTTGATGGCACTGTTCCACACGAGGCCAAGTTTTACAAAATGTGAACAAGTGAGGAAGGACCTCTGAGTTAAATGTCAATGCACTTCTTTAGGAAGAGTATGTAACAGAAGTTTCCTATATTTAACTCTGTTTTGTTCAGGACGAAAAAACAACTTGGTTACGTTTTCCATGAAACATGTTCATGCATGTCCGTTTCCACAACTTGGAAAATAGTGGAACCAAGTGAAGAGAACTTCCTCAGTTGTATAGATGGAAGCAGTTTTCACGTTTTGGGATAGTCTCCCCGACACAGGGGTGGCTAGAGACTAAACTTTGGTAGTCTGTAGAGAAACAACGACTTGGTTTTGTGATGCTGATGCTACCAAACGAGATCACCTTGGGTAAGAGCTTGAATAAATATGGACCACGAGAGCAAAGCGTCCAAATTCAAACAATGTTTCACTTGCGCTTCGCATGTAAGAAGCCTGCAAGATGTTTCCCATACATTGTAACTTTGTTTATGTTTCAGAGAAACCACACAGGTTGGTTTTAAAACGTTTTTTTCAATGAAATAGGTCACCGGCCTTTGAATTTGCCCCAAAAGAGTGAACAAAGTGAGGAGGACTGAGAGTCAAATGTTGATGTTCACTTCTTAGGGAATAAAGTAGCCTAAAAGAAAATTCTATAGTGTTTACACTTTGGTGTCAGAGAGAAGGCATACTTGGGTTAGCAACAGGTCCGGCAAAAAATATAACTGTTGTTCCCGCAGGCCGTTATTATCCCAAAGAGGGACAACTGCGAGGATTCCAGAGTAAATGTTGGAAATTTTCAACTTCTATTAATAAGGAATGTCCTAGAGAAGGTTTCCTATACTGGTACATTTGCGTTCAAGCGAAACAATACTGTTTTTGGGTGACATTTTGAAAAATGGCAAACAGGTTCCCAGACCGGAGTTTTGGCCAAAATAGTGAAACCAGTGAAAGACACTCTTAAGTTTTCACACTGGGGCAAATGCACTTCCTTTAGGATAAAGTTTCAATCATACAGAAGTTCTATATTGGTAAACTTCCTTGGGTGTTCAGCGAATCAACACTGTGGTGTTTACGTTGTCCCATGAAAATTTCAGGCATGTCCGGTTCCATTGGAAAATAGTGAACCAAGTTACGAGGACCCTCATTATAGGGTGCATGTGCAAACGGGTTGCAATCAGTGATCCGGCCGAAGGTTCTAGAGACCTAAGCGGGTTAACACTTTGTATTCGTGAAAAACAACATTGTGGTTTTGTGGCTAGTTCTAACCAAGAGATGGGTTCCCGTCCCAAAATCGGGGAACCAAGTGAGGAGGAGCTCACGTTTTAATATGTAAAGCAATGTGCACTTATTGGATAAGTTATCCTACACAGGGTTTCTAAGACTGGAAAAACTTTTTGTATGCTGGAAGAAACAACACTGTTTTTGCCTGATTTCTACCAGCGATAATTCAACCTTGTAATGAGCTTGAAATGGACCAGAGAGGAAGGTCAAATGTCCATGTTGCACTTTCTCTTCTCAGTGATAAGAAATCCTTGCAGAATTTCCTACTTGTTAACTTTTTTCTGTTCGGAGGAGAAACTCACACAGGTGTTTTTTTTGACGGTTTGTTCAGTGAAATATGTCGACAGCATTCCTTGGAAATTTTTCCCCCCCCACAGAGTGAACCAAGTGAGGAGGACTGGAGAGTCAAATGTGTTTGGAGGGTTCAACTTCCTTAGGGTTTAAGTAAGCCTAACAGAAGAATTCTATAGTGGTTACACTTTGTGTCAGGAGAAGGTCAGACTTTTGTTTAGGCACATCGCATGATAACATGTTCCCGCAGGCCCCTTGAGATATCCGTAAAGAGGTGAACAACTGCGGAGGAGTTCAGAGTAAATGTTTGGGAAATTTTCATTCTTATAGGATAAGATCCGAGAGAATTTCCCTATACGGGTAACATTTGCGTTCAGGCGAAGATCATACTTGTTTTGTGACAGTTGAAATGGCAAACATGTATTTCACACAGGGCCATGATTTTTACAAAATAGTGACCAAGTGGATAGGAAAACTCTGAAGTTAAATGTGGCAAATGCACGTCGTAGGATAAGTTTGTCATACAGAAGTTTCTATATTGTAACTCCTTTTGTTTCAGGACGAAATCACACTTGGTTTACGTTTTTCCATGAAACATGTTCGACAATGTTCGTTTCCCCTTGGAAAAATAGTGAACCAAGTGAAGAGGGACGTCTCATTTAGTATGTAAGCATGTGCATTATTTGGCAAAATAATTACCTGCACAGGTTCCTAGACTGTAACTTTGTATTCTGAAGAAACAAACATTTGTTTGTGCTGATTCTACCAAAGCATGTTTCTTCCAAAATAGTGAACCAAGTGAGGAGGAAACTTCACAGTTATATATGTAGCAATGTGCCACTTATTTGGGATAAGTATCCTACACAGGGTTTCTAGACTGTAAAACTTGGTATTCTGGAGAAACAACAACTTGTTTGTGCTGATCTACTACCAACGATATTCCAGCTTGGTATGAGCGCTTGAAATGTGACCACGAGAGGAAGCGTCCAAATTCACATGTTTTTCACTTTCTCTTCTCATGATAAGAAATGGCAGATTTGTCCTACGTTGTTAACTTTTTTCTGGTTCGAGAAAACGCACACGGGTTTTTTGAACGTTTTCTGGAAGAATGGCACGCGGCCTGGATTTTCCAAAAGAGTGGAACCAAGTAGGAGGACTGAGAGTCAGAATGTTGGAGGTGCACTTCTTAGGGATAAGTTCCTGACAGAAGATTCCTATAGTGTTTACACTTTGTGTTCAGAGAAGATCATAACCGTTTAGGCCACATTCGCAATAACCATTGTCCCCGCAGCCTTGATTATCCTAAAGAGTGAAACAACTGCGAGGATTCAGAGTAAATGTGGGAATTTCACTTCTTAGTAATAGGATCCTAGAGAAGTTCCTATACTGTAACATTTGTCCGTTCAGGCGAAAGATCATACTTTGTTTTGTGGACATTGATGGGCACTGATGTTCACACAGGCCATGAATTTTGACAAAATAGTGAACCAAGTAGGGAGAGACTCTGAGTTAAAGTGGGCAAATGCACTTCTTTTAGGATAAGTTCATACGAAGTGTTTCTAATTGGTACGCTTATGTGTTCAGTCCACGAAATTCACACTTGGTTTTTCGTTTCCATGAAACATGGTCATGCAATGTCGTTTCCCTTGGAAAATAGTGGAACCAGATGAAGGACTCCTCAGTTATATATTAGCAGATGTGCAACTTTTTGGCATAACATCCGTGCAAACAGGTTTCAGACTGTAACACTTGTATTCGGAAGAAAACAACATTGTTTTGTGCTGGATTCACCACGATGTTTTCCCTTCCCAAAAATAGTGAACCAATAGAGGAGGACTCACAGTTTATATGTTAGCATGTGTGCACGTTATTTGGATAAAAGTATCCACACGGGTCTAGAAGACCTGTAAAACGTTGGTATTCTGGAGAACAACAACACTTGTTTTGTGCTGGATTCGTAAACGATTGGCAGCCTTGTAATGAACTTGAAAAAATGACCACAAGAGGGAAGCGTCAATCACCATGTGCACTATTCTCTTCTCATGATAGAAGATCCTCAGATGTTTCCCTCCTACCTTAGGAACTTTTTCTGTGTCAAGGAGAAACTCAGAACACAGGTTTTTTGGACGTTTTTCATGGAAAATGGGTCACGCAGCCTTAGTTTACCAAAGAGTTGAACCAAGTGAGGAGACGTGAGAGGTCAAATGTTGGAGTGCAACTTCGTAGGGATAGGTATTCCCTACAGAGAGTTACGTATAGTGGTTACATTTGTGGTTCAGCAGAAGGTCATCCGTTTTTAGGGCGCACATCCACATAATCATGTTTGCCCAGCATCCTTGAATGTTATCCAAAGAGGGAAACAACGGCGGAGGTCAGAGTAAAATGTTGGAATTTCAACTTCCTAAAATAAGTAAATAGGGATCCCCAGAGAAGTTCCTATACTTGTAAACGTTGCTCAGAGCGAGAAGTCCAGACTATTTGGGTGACATTTGAATGGCAACAATGTTCACCAGCACCATGATATTTAACAAATAGTGAACGCAGGAGAGGAACTCTGAGTAGAGATGTGGCAAATGGCAACTGTCTTAGGATAGTTTCATACGATGTAGTTTCTATAGTTAACTCTTTTGTGTCTCAGACGAAAATCACACTTGTTTACGTTTTGTTCCATCAAACTGTTTGCCAGTCTTCTTCCCTTTGAAAAATAGTGAAACCCAAGTGAAGAGGACTCTCAGTTAATAGTAGCATTGGCACTTATATTTGGCATAAGTATCCTCGAACAGGTTCTAGACTGTAACACGTGGTATCGAAGAAAAAACAACATTTGTTTTTGCTGACTTCCTAAAAACAACGATGGTGCCCTTCCAAAAAGTGAACCAATGGATGAGACTCACAGTGATATATGTAGCATGTGCCACTATATTTGGGATAAGTACCGACACAGGTTCCGTAAGACGCAATAAAACTAGTAATTTCTGGAGAAAAACAACCTTGTTTGTTTGTTGCTGATTCTAACCAACGAGATTCACCCCTTGTAAATGAAGACTAGGAAAACTAGTGACCACGAAGGAAGCGCAGCATTCACCTGTTTTCACTTTCTCTTCTCAGTGACTAAGAATCCTTCCGATTGTTCCCTATACTTTGGTAACTATTTTGTCTGTTGCAGAGAGAAAACCACCCAAGGGTTGTTGACGTTTGTGTTTTCATGGAAATAAGTGGGTCACGCAGTCCGGTTGAATTTTTTTTCCAAAAGAAGTGAAAACCAAGGTGTGAGGACTGAGAGTCAATGTGAGGGCACTTTCTTAAGGGAATAAGTATCCTACAGAAGATTCGATAGTTGTTCACTTTGTGTTTTCAGGAGAAGATCATACCTTTTTTTTTAGGCACATTCGCATATAACATTTACCCTCAGGCCCTTGATTACCTAAAGAAGGAACACCTGCGGAGGAATTCAGAGTAAATGTTGGAAGGTTCACTTCTAGTAATAAGGGAAGCCTAGGAAAAGTTTTCCGAGAATACTGTAAACTTTCGTTTCAGGCGAAGATCAGATTGTGTTGTGTGTACAGTTTGAAAATGGGCAACATGTTTCACACAGGCCCATGATATTTTTACAAAATAGTTGAACCAAGTGAGGAGGACTCTGAAGTTAAATGGTTGCAAGATGCACCTCTTGTGGAGAAGTGCGTACATGAGTTTTCTATATATTGGAACGCTTTGTGTTCAACCGAAATCAAACTCTGGTTTAACGTTTCCCTCCATGAAACATGTTCCAGTGCAATGTCGTTCCATTGGGAAAAGGTGGGAACCCAAGTGGAAAAGAACTCTCGTTATTATGTAGCAATTGTGCCCAACTTATGTGGGATAAGATATCCTAGAACAGGGGTGTTGTGGCTAGACTGTAAAAGCTTTTGTATTCTGGAGAAAACAACAACTTGTTGTTGTTGTGCTGATTCTACCAACGATTTCAGCCCTTTGGGAAATGAGCATTGAATTGAAACACGGAGCAAGCCGTCCAAATTCCATGTTTCACTTTCCTTCTCAGTGATAAGAATCCTGCAAGAATGTTTCCCCTACGAATGTAAACTTTTCTGTTCCAGGAAAATCACAAAACAGGGTTTTTTACGTTTTTTCATGGAATTGGTTCCACGGCAGGCCCTTGATTTTCCAAAGAAGTGAACCAATGAGGAGGAAACTGAGAGTCAAATGTGTGGAGTGCACTATTCTTAAAGGGAGAGTACCGATCACTACAGAAGGAATTTCCTATAGTGTTACACTTTGTGGTCATGATAAGTCAGATACTGGTTTAGGCAACATTCGCGAATAACTGATTCCCTCATGCCCTTGAATTTATCCTAAAGAGGGAAACAACTGCGGAGGAATTCAGAGTAAATGTTGGGAATTTCACTTCTAGGAATAAGGATCCTAGAGAAGTTCCCTATACTTGTAACATTTGCGTTCAAGCGAAGATAATACTTTGGTTTTGGGTGAACATTTTAAGGCACTGTTCACACAGCCATGAAATGTTTAACAAAATAGTGAAACCAGTGAATAGAACTGCTCTGAGTTCCGAATGTGGCAGAATGCAAAACGTGTCCTTTGGAGAAGTTTCATACAGAAATGTCTAAGATTGGTAACTCGTTGGTGTTCAGGAAACGGAAATCCAGAACCTTTGTTGAACGTTTTCCATGAACAGTCATGCAGTTCGTTCCCTTGGAAAATAGTGGAACCAAGTGGAAGAAGGACTGCGCAGTTTATATATGTAGCATGTGCACGTATTGGGCATAAGTGATCCTGGCAACAGGTTCCTAGACTGTAAACACTTTGTAGCTGAAGAAAACAACATTTTGTTTTTTTGTGCCTGATCTGACACAACGATTGTTTCCCACGTCCAAAATAGTGACCAAATTGAGGAAGGACCGTCCAGGTTAAATTAAAGGTAGCAGTTTCAACCTTATTTGGGATAATAAAGCCGACACAGGTTTCCAGACGTAAAAACCTTGGTTATTGCTGGAAAAAACAAAACAACTTTGTTTTTTTTGGTTCTGAGATTAACCAACGATATTCAACCTTGTTAATGAAACTTGAAAAAATAGTGACAAAGAGGAAGCGTCCACAAATTCAATGTTTTCAACGTTCTCATTCCATCAGTGATAAGACTCTGCAGATGTTTCCACGTGTCAACTTTTTCCCTGTTCAGAAACTCACACAGGTTTTTTGTACGTTTTCAAGGAAAAATATGGTCCCGCAGGCCCGTGAATTTTTACAAAAGAGTACCAAGTGAGGAGACTGAGAGTCAAATGTTGGAGGTGCACTTCTTAAGGGTTAAGTAGCCTACAGGAGTTCTAAATAGTGTTTAACACTGTTTCAGGAGAAGGTTCAATACTTGTTTTAGGCACAAGTCGCAAATATACAGTTCCCCTCAGCCTTGAGTTCCTAAAGAGGGGAAACAAACTGCGATGATTCAGAGTAAAATGTTTGGGATTTCCACTCTATAATAGGAAGCCCCTAAGAGATTTCCTAAGAGACTGGAACAGTTTTGCGGATTTCATCTAGTCATACTTGTTGTGTGACCATTTTGGGGAATGGCAGCTTTCAACACATGCAAGGATTTTACAAATAGTGAACCAAGTGATGAGGAACTTCTGGGGGAAGGTAATGTGGGAAAATGGCAAACTTCTTTAAGAATAAGTTTTTTTCCATCAACAAGAAGTTTCTAGATTGTAAAACGCATTTGGGGTGTTTCAGGACGAAATCACAACTTGTTTACGTTTCCAATGAAAAACAGGTCATAGCATGGTCGGGGAGCATGTGCAATTATTTGGCCCATAATATCCGGCACAGGGTCTAGACTGGTACCCTTTGTAGTCTGAAGAAAACAACATTTGTTTTGTGCTGATTCTACCAACGATCTGCCCTTCCAAAATAGTGAACCAAGTGAGGAGGACTCCAGTATAATATGTACTGTGCCACTTATTTGGGATAAGTTATCCTCACAGGTCTAGACGATAAAACTTTGTATTCGGGAAGAAAACAACAGCGTGTTTTGTGCTGATTCTACCAAACGATATTCAGCTTGTAATGAGCTTGAAAATAGTGACCACGAGAGCAAGCGTCAATTCACATGTTTCAACTTTCTCGTCTAAGGGATAAGAATCCTGCAGATTTCCGCTACAATTGTAACTTGTTCTGTTCAGGAGAGAACTCACACAGGTTTTTTGACGTTTTCATGGATAGTGTCCACGCAGGGCCTTGATTTTCCAAAAGAGTGAACCAAGTGAGGAGGACTGAGAGTCAAATTTGGAGGTGCCACTTCTTAAGGGATAAGTATCCACAGAATATTCTACAGTGTTACACTTTGTGTTTCAGAGAAGGTCATACTTGGTTTAGGCACATTCGCTAATAACATGTTCCGCAGGCTTGATTATCCTAAAGAGTGAAACAACAGCGGAGGAGGCAGAGTAAATGGTGGAGAGTTCACTGCTTAGTAAGAAGGATCCTAGAGAAGTTCTATACTGTAACGTTTGCGTTCAGGCGAGATCTAACTTGTTTTTGGTGTGGGCATTTGAACTGGCCATGTTCCACACAGGCATGAACAAATAGTGAACAAGTGAGGAGGACTCGGATTAAATGTGCATGCACTTATTTAGGAGAATTAGCGTACGAAGTGGATAGATTGTAACGCTTTGTGTTCAGGACGAAAGCACGCTTGGTTTTCGTTCCATGAACATGTTCAGCATGTCGTTACCTTGGAAAATAGGGAACCAAGTGAAGAGGACTCTCAGTTATATATGTAAGCATGTGCACGTATTTGGCAAGTAATACAGAAAAAAACTGCAGGTTCTAAGACTTACAATGTTGTAGTCTTAAGAAAACAACATTTGTTTTGTGCTGATTCACCACGATGTTCCCTTCCAAAATAGTGAAACCAATGAGGAGGACTTCACAGTTTATATGTAGCATGTGCACTTATTTGGGATAAGTAATCCTACACAGAGGTTCCTAGACTGTGTAAAACTTTGTATTCTGTAGAAAACAACACATTGTTTTGTGCTGAATCCTACCAACGATATTCAGCCCCTGGTAAATGAGCGTTGAAAGAGTGACCACAAGAGAAGCGTCAATTCACAGTTTTCATCACTTTCCTCTTCTCAGTGATAAGAGCCTGCGATGTTCCTAAACGTTGTAACTTTGTCTGTTTCAGGAGAAACTTCACACAGGTTTTTTGACGTTTCATGGAATATGTCACCAAAAGGGCCTTGATTTTTCCAAAAAAGTGAACCAAGTGAGGAGGACTGAGAGTCAAATATTGGAGGTGCAACTTTCTTAGGGATAAGTATCCCCTACAGAAGATTCTATAGTTTTCAAAACTTTGTGTTCAGGAGAAGATTCATACCTGTTTAGGGCACATTCGCATATAACATGTTCCCCCCCCCGCAGGCCTTGAGTATCCTAAAGAGAAACACTGCGGAGGATTCAGAGTAAATGTTGGAATTTTCACTATCTTAGTAATAAGGATCCTAGGAAAGTCTATACTGTAACAGTTGCGTTCAGAGGCTAAGATATACTGTTTTGTAACATTTGAAATGGCACATGTTCACACAGGCCATGATTTACAAAATAGTGAATCCAAGTGATGAGGACTCTGAGTTAAATGGGCAAATGCAACTTCTTTAGGATAAGTTTTCATACAGAAGTTTCTATATTGTAACTCTTTGTGTTCAGGACGAAGCACCTTGGTTACGTTTCCAATGAAACTGTTCATATGCATGTCGTTCCCTTGGAAAATAGTGAACCAAGTGAAGAGGACTCTCATTATAATATTGTAACATGTGCACGTATTATTTGGCATAAGTTCCTGCACAGGTTCTAGACTGTACACGTTGTATTCGGAAGAAAACACATTTGGTTTTGTGCTGATTCTACCACGATGTTCCCTTCCAAAATAGTGAACCAGGCAGTGAGGAGGACCACAGTTTATATATGTAGCATTGCACTTATTTTGGGATAAGTAATCTACACAGGTCTAGACGGTAAAACTTTGTATTCTGGAGAAAACAACACTTGTGTTGTGGCTGATTCTACAACGATATTCAGCCTTTGTAAATGACTTGAAAATAGTGACCACGAGAAGGAACGTCAAATTCACATGTTTCACTTTCTCTTCTCATGGGATAAATAGCCTGCGAGTGCCTAACGTTGGTAACTTTTCTGTTCAGGAGAAACTCAACACATGGTTTTTGACGTTTTCATTGAATTGGTCACCGGCACGTGATTTTCCAAAAGAGTGAACCAAGTGAGGAGACTGAGAGTCAAATTTGGAGGTGCACTGTTTAGGGAAGTACCTACAAAGATTCTATAGGTTAACACTGGTGTTCAGGAGAAGATCAACCTGGTTTAAGGCACATTCGCATATACATGGTTCCCCGCGGTCCTTGATTAATCCATGAAAGAGGGAAAAACTGCGGAGGAGTCAGAGTAAATGTGGAATGTCACTGCTGTAGTAATAAGGATCCTAGAGAAGTGTCCTAACTGTACATTTCGCGTTCAGAGGCGAGATGCATACTTGTTTGTGACATTTGAAATGGCACATGTTCACACAGCCCATGCATGTTTTGACAAAATAGTGACCAATGATGAGGACTCTGATTTAAATTGGCAAATGCACTTCTTTAGGTAGTAAGTCGACAGAAGTTCATATTGTACTCGTTGTGTCAGGACGGAATCACACTCTGGTTTACTTTCCATAAACACTGGTTCATGCATGTCGTTCCCTGTGAAAATAAAGTGAACCAAATGAGAATGGACCTCGTTATATATGGAGCATGTGCACTTATTTGGCATAGATATCCTGCACAGGGTTCTAGACTGTAACACTTTGTACTTAAGAAAACAACATTTGTTTTGTGCTGATCGACCAACGATGTGTCCCGTTTCCAAAATTAGAACCATGAGGGGGACCACAGGATATATTAGCATGTCACCTTATTTGGATAAGTGTCCTACCAGGGTTCTAGACTGTAAAACTTTGTATCTGGGAGAAAACAACACTTGTTTTGTGCTGATTCTACCAACGATATTCAGCCTGTAATGACGTTGAAAAAATAGTGACCACGAAGGAACGTCAAAGTTAACATGTGCACTTTCTCTTCCGTGAAGAAGACCTGCAGATGTCCTACGTTTTAACTTTTTCTGTTCAGGATAAAACTCACAACACAGGTTTTTTATTGACGTTTTCAGGGAAGTAGGTTGTCACGCAAGGCTTGATTTCCAAAAAGAGTGAACCCAAGTAGAGAGGACTGAGAGCAAATGTGGAGGTGCACTTCTTAGGATAAGTTATCCTAGCAGAAATTCTATAGTGTTTACACTTGTGTTTCAGGAGAAGGTCATACTTGTTTAGGCACATTCGCAATAACATGTTCCCCCCGCAGAGCCTTTGATTATCCTAAAGAGGGAACAAAGCTCGGTCGGAGGATGTCAGAGTAAATGTTTGGAAGTTCACCTTTAGTAAGAAGGATCCAGAGAAGTGCCATACGTACACATTTGCGTTCAGACGCGAAGCAGACTTGTTTTTGTGAATTTGAATGGCAATCAGTGCACACAGCCATGATTTTACAAAATAGTGACACCAAGGAGAGGACCTCTGAGTTAAATGTGGCAATCAACTTCTCTTAGGATAAAGTTTCAACAGAAGTTCTCTATATTGAACTCACTTTGGTGTTCAGACGAAAATCACACTTGGTTACGTGTCAATGAAACATGTTCTGCAGGTCGTTCCCTTGGAAAGATATGAACAAGTGGCAAGAAGGGACTCTCAGTTATAATGTACATTGGCACTTATTTCGCATAAGTATCCTGCACAGGGTTCTTAGAGCTGTAACACGTTTATTCCTGAAGAAACAACATTTGTTTTGTGCTGATTACTACCACGATTTTTTCCCTTCCAAAATAGTGAACCAAGTGTGAGGACTCACAGTATTATGTGGCATGTGCACTTATTTGGGATAAAGTATCGCTACACAGGTCGTAGACTTGTAAAACGACTTTGTATTCGGAGAAAACAGACACTTGTTTTGTCTGATTCTACACACACGGTTTCAAGCCTTTAGTAAGAGCTTGAAAATGAGTGGACAAGAGAGAGAAGCGGTCACAATTCACATGTTTCACTTTCTCTTCATCAGTGATAAGAATCCTGCAAGATGTTCCTACGTTGTAAGAACTTTTCTGTTCAGGAGAAAACTCCACAGGTTTTTGTGACGTTTTCATGAATATGGTTTCACGCAGGGCCTTGATTTTCCAAAGAAGTGAACCAATTTGAGGAGGACTGAAGAGTCAATGTTGTAGGTTGGCACTTCTTAGGGTTAAGTATCCTACAGAGAGTTCTATAGTGTTACACTTGTGTTCAGAAAGGATCATACTTGTTTAGGCACAATTCGCAATATAACATGTTTTTCCCGCAGCCCTTGATTATCCTAAAGAGGGGAAAATCTGCGAGGATTCAGAGTAAATTTGGACATTTCTCACTTCTTAGTATAAGGATCCCTAGAGAAGTGTCCTATACTGGGTAACAGTTGTCGATTCCGAGCGAAGATCATACTTGTTTTGTGACATGTGATGGCACAACATGTTCAACACAAGGCCATGATTTTACAAATAGTTGAACGAGTGATGAGGACTCGAGTTAAATGGGCAAATGACACTTCTTTAGGATAAGTTGTCATACAGAATTTCTATATGTGTAACTCTTTGTGTTTCAGGAACGAAAACACACTTGGTTTACGGTTCTCCATGAAAACAGGTTCATTTGCATGTCGTTCCCTTGGAACATAGTAGAACCAGGAAGAGGACCTCAGGTTGATAGGTAGGCATGTGCACTTATTGGTCACATAAGTATCCTGCACAGGGTTCTAACTGTAAACTGTTGTAGATTCTGAAGAAAACAACATTTGGTTTTTGTGCTGATGTCTAACCAACGATGTTCCCTTCCAAAATAGTGAACCCAAGTGAGGAGTGACCACAGTTATAAGTAGCATGTGCACTGTATTTGGGATAAGTATCTACACAAGGGTTCTAGAACTGTAAAAACTTGATAGTTCTGGAGAAAACAACAACCTTGTTTTGTGCTGATATCTACCAAACGAATAGTTCACCTTGAATGAGCTTGAAAATAGTGACCAAGAGGAACTCAAAATTCACATGTTTTCACCGTTCTCTTCGTCAGTGATAAAGATCCGTCAAGAGTGTTCCTACGTGTGTAAACCTTTCTGGTGTTGTCAGGAGAACTCCACACAGTTTTTGACGTTTTCATGGAATATGGGCACGCAGCACAGGATTTTCACAAAGAGTAACCAAGGTGAGGAGAGCTGAGAGTCAAATGTGGAGGTGCACGTTCTGTAGGATAAAGTTATCCACAGAGATTCTATAGTGTTACACTTTGTGTTCAGGAGAAGATCATACCTGTTTAGGCACATTCGCATATATCATGTTCCCAGCATGGCCTTGATTACCTAAGAGGGAACAACTGCGGAGAGTTCCAGAGTAAAGTTGGAGTTTCACTCTTATTAATAAGGATCCTAGAGAAGGTCGATACTGTAACATTTGCGTTCAGGTCGAAGATCAGACTTGTTTTGTGAACATTTGAATGGCACATGTGCACACAGGCCATGTTTTACAAATATGTGGAACCAAGTAGATTGAGACACTGAGTTAAATGTGGGCAAATGCACTTCTTTAGGATAAGTTTTCATACAAATTTTCTATATTGGTCAACTCTTTGTGTTAGTAAGAAATCAACTTGGTTACGTTTCCATGAAACATGTTCATGCAGTCCGTTCCCTTGGAAATCAGTGAACAAGTAAGAGGACTCCTCAGTTAGATATGTAGGCATGGTGCACTATTGGCATAAGTACCTAGCACAGGGTTCTAGAACTTACACTTTTATCTGAAGAAAACAACATTTGTTTTGTGCTGATTCTACGACAACGATGTTCCCTTCCAAAATAGTGAACCAAGTGAGGGAGAGCTACAGTTATATAGGTTTAGCCAATGTGCACTTATTTGGGATAAGTAATCCTACACAGGTTCTAGACGGTAAAACTTTGTATCTGGAGAAAACAACACTTGTTTTTGTGCTGATTCACCAGACGATAGTCAGCCTGTGTAATTGAGCTGAAAATGAGTGAACCACGAGAGAAGCGTCAAATTCACAATGTTCAGCTTTCTCTTGACAGTGATAAGAATCCTGCAGATGTTCCGTACGTTGTAACTTTTCTGTTCAGAAGAGAAAGCTCACAACAGGTGTTTTTTGACGTTTTCATGGAATATGTTCAATCGCAGGCCCTATATTTTGCCAAAGAGATGAACCAGTGAGAGACTGAGAGGCAAATGTTGGAGTGCACTTCTAGGGATAAGTACTCCACAGAAAGTTCTATAGTGTTACACTTGTGTTCAGGAGAAGGTATAAACGTTTTAGGGCACATTCGCATATAACATTGTTCCCACTGTCCCGCAGGCTTGGATTATCCGCAAAGAGGGAAACAACTGCGGAGGATTCAGAGTAAATGTGGGAATTTCCACTTCTAGTTAATAAGGATCTAGAGAAGTTCCTATACGTGTAACATTTGCGTTCAGGCGAGGAAATCATGACTTGTTTTGGTGCATTAGGAATGGCACATGTTTCACACAGCCATGATTGGTTACAAAATAGTGAACCAAGTGATGAGTGACCTGAGTTAAATGTGGCTAAATTGCAACTTCTTGTTGGATAAGTTTCATACGAAGTTTCTTATGTAACTCTTTGTGTTCAGACGAAATCACACTTGGTTTACGTTTTCCATGAAAACCTGTTCATGGCAATGTCGTTCCCTTGGAAAATAGTGAACCAAGTGAAGTGACTCTCAGTTATATAGTTAGCATGTCCTCTTATTTGGCATAAGGTAGCCTTGCACAGGGTTCTAAACTGGTAACACTTTGTATTGCTGAAGAAAACATTTGTTTGTTGTGCTGATCCCAACAGTGTGCCCATTCAATAGTGAACCAATGAAGGAGGGACTCCCATTCATTATATATGTATAGCAAGTGCACTTATTTGGATATAGTATCCGCACAGGGTTCTAGACTGTAAAAACTTTGTATTCTGGAGAAAACAACACTTGTTTGTGCTGATTCTACCCAACGAATATGCACTCGTAATGAGCGTGAAAAGTAGGACCAAGAGAGGAAGCTCCAATTTCACACGATTTCACTTTCTCTTCTCAGTGATAAGAATCCTGCAGATGTGCCTACTTGTAACTTTTCTTTCAGGAGAAACTCACAACAACGGTTTTTTTTGACGTTGTCATGGAATATGGTCACCAAGGCCTGTGATTTTCCAAAGAGTGAGCACATGAGGAGACTGAAGTCCAAATGTTGGAGTGTGCACTGTCTTAGGAATAAGTATGCTACAGAAGATGATCTATAGTGTTACACTTGTGTTAGGAGAAGAGCATACCGGTTAGGGCAACATTCGAATATAACATGTTTCCCCCGCAGGCCTTGAGTTATCCTAAAGAGGGAAACAACGCCGGGGATTCAGAGTAAATGTTGAATTTCACTTCTTAGTAATAAGGATCCTAGAGAAGTTCCATACTGTAACATTTGCGTTCAGGTGAAGAGATCATAACTTGTTTTTGTGACATTTGGAATGGCACATGTTCACACAGGCCATGATTTTACAAAATAGTGACCAAGTGATGAGGACTCTGAGTTAAATAGTGGCAAAGTGCCTTTCGTTAGGAGAAGTTTCATACAGAAGTTTCTATAAAACATTATTAAACTCTGTGTGTTCAGAACGAAATCACACTTGTTTCGTTTCCAGTGAAACATTTCATGCATTCGTTTGTCCCTTGAAATAGTGAACCAATGAAAGAGAACTCTCAGTTATATATAATGTAGCATGTGCCACTTTTGGCATAAGTATCCTGCACAGGTTTATAGACTGTAACACTTGTATTCGAAAGAAAACAACATTTGTTTTGTGCTGGTTCTACCAACGATGTTCCCTTCCAAAATAGTGAACCAGTAGGAGGACTCACAGTTATATAGGTAGCGTTGCACTTATGTGGGATAAGTAAATCCTCACAGGGGTCTAGACTGTAAAACTTTGTATTCTGGAAAAAACAACACTGTTTTGTGCTGATTCTAACCAACGATATTGCAGCCTGTGTAATGACTTGAAATAGTGACCAAGAGAGGAAGCGTCAAATTCAAGTATTCACTTTCCTCTCAGTGATAAGAATCCTGCAGATGTGTCCTACGTTTACTTTTCGTTCAGGAAGAACTGCAACAAGTTTTTTTGACGTTTTCATGGAATATGGTCACGCAGGCCTGATTTTCCAAAGAGTGACACAAGTGAGGATGACTGAGAGACAATTGGAGGTGCACTTGTAGGGATACGTATAAAGCCTAACAAATGATAGTCTATAGTTACAATTTGTGTTCAGGAGAGGTCATACCTGTGTTTAGGCACATTCACATATAACATGGTCCAGCAGGCCTTGATTATCTTTTAGCCAAGAAGGAAACAACTGTCCGAGATTCAGAGTAAATGTTGAATTTCACGTCTTAGTAAGAAGGAGTCCTAGAGAAGATTCTAATAATGTAACAATTGTTGCGTTACAGGCGAGAATCATACTGTTGTTTGTGGACATTTGAATGGCACATGTTCAACAAAGGCCATAGTGTTACAAAATAGGAAAAAGTGATGAGGAACTCTGAAGTTAAATGTGGCAAATGCACGTTCTTTAGGATAAAGTTCATACAGAAGTGTCGATATATTGTAACTCTTGTGTTCAGGCTGAAATCACACGTGGTTTACGTTTCCATGAAACAATGTTCATGCATGTCGTTCCCTGGAAAATAGTGAACCAAGTGAAGAGGACTCTCATTTTATAATAGTAGGCATGTGCACGTATTTGGCATAAGCTAACCTGCACAGGGTTTCTAGACTTACACTTGGTATTACTGAAGAAACAACGTTGTTTGTGTGCTGACTACCAAACGATGTTCCTTCAATAGTGAACCAAGTGAGGAGGACTCACAGTTATATATGTACGCATGTGCACTATTTGGGATAGTATCCTACACAGGGTTCTAGACTGTAAAGACTTGTATTCTGGAGAAAACAACACTGTTGTTCTGTGCTGATGTCTACCAACGAATATTCAGGCCTGTAATGAGCTTGAAAATAGTGAACCACGGAAGAGAAGCGTCAAATTCACATTTTTTCACTTTCTCTTCTCAGTGATAAGAATCCTGCAGATGTTCCACGTGTGTAACTTTTGTTCTGTTCAGAGAAAACTCAAAACCAGGTTTTTTTACGTTGATCGATGTGAATAGGGTCCACGCAGGCCTTGATTTCCAAAAGAGAACCAAGTGAGGAGGACTGGAGAGTCAAATGTTGTGGAGTGCACTTCTAGGATAAGTATCCTACAGAAGATTTCGTATAGTGTTACACTTTGTGTTCAGGAGAAGAGCATAGTACCTGTTTTAGGCACATTCGCATATAACATGTTCCTTCCGCAGGCCTGTGATTATCCTAAAAAGGGAAACAACTGCGAAGGAATTCAGAGTAAATGTTGGAATTTCACTTTTAGTAAGTAAGGATCCTAGAGAAGTTCCTATACTGGGTACAGTGCGTTCAGGCGAGATTCATATTGTTTTGGTACATTTGAATGGCCATGTTCACACAAGCCATGATTTTACAAAATAGTGAACGCAAGTGATGGAACTCGTGAGTTAAATGTGGCAAATGCCTCTTTAGGTATAAGTTTTCATACAGAAGTTTCTATATTGGTAACTCTTTGTGTTCAGGACGAAATCACACTTGGTTTACGTTTCCAGAAACTGTTCATTGCATGTCGTTCCCTTGGAAAATATGAACAAGTGAAGAGGACTGCTCATTATATAGTAGCATGTGCACTATTGGCTAAGTATCCCCCCCTGCACAGGTTCTAGAATGTAACACTTTGTGATTACTGAAGAAAACACAAAATTGTTTTGTGCTTATTTAACCAACGATGTTCCCTTCCAAAATAGTGAACCAAGTGAGGAGGACCCAATTAATAATGTAGCGGCGTGCATTATTGGGGATAAAGTGATCCTACAACAGGGTTCTGAGAACTGTAAAACTTTGTATTCTGGAGAAAACAACACTTGTTTTTGTGCTGATTTCTAACCAACCGATATTCAGCTTGGTAATGAGGGCTTGAAAATAGTGACCACGAGGAGGAAGCGGTCAAATTCCACGTTTCACTTTCTCTTCTCAGTGATAAGAATCCTGCAGAAGTTCCTACGTTGGTAACTTTTTCTGTTTCAGGAGAACACTAACGTTTTTTTGAACGTTTTTCATGGAATATTTCACAGCAGGCAGCCCTTGATTTTCCAAAGAGGAACCAAGTAGAGGACCGAGAGTCAAATGTTGGAGGTGCACTTCTTAGGGATAAGTATCCTACAAAGATTCTAGATGTGTTACACTTTTGTTCAGGAAGAAGGTAATAGCTTTTAGGCACATTCGATAGATACATGTTCCCGCAGGCCTTGATTAGCCTAAAGAGGGAAACAACTGCGGAGGATTCAGAGTAAATGTTGGAATTTCACTTTCTTAGTAATAAGGATCCTAGAGAAGTTCCTATACGGAACATTTGCGTTCAGGCAGGATCAGACTTGTTTTGGGCATTTGGAATGCAAATGGTTCACACAGGCCATAGATTTTTACAAAATAGTGAACCAAGTGAGAGGACTCTAGTTAAAGTGTGGCAAATGCACTTCTTTTAGGGAAATTATTCCATACAGAAGTTTCTATAATTGTAACTCTTTGTGGTTCAGGACGAAATCACACTATGGTTTACGTTCCATGAAACAGTGTCTCATGCATGTCTTTCCCTGGAAAATAGTGAACCAGTGAAAGAGGACTCCAGTTAGATATGTAGCATGGTGCACTTATTTGGCATAAGTATCCTGCCAACAGGGTTTCTAGACTGTAACACGTTGGTAATTCTGAGAAAACACAATTTGTTTGGTGCTGATTCTACCAAAGTTTCCATCACAAAATAGGTGAACCAAGTGAGGAGGACTCACAGGTATATTGTAAGCATGTGCAACTTATGTTGGGATAAGTATCCTACACAGGGTTTCTAGACTGTAAATACTTTGTATTTCTGGTAGAAAACAACACTTGTTTTGTGCTATCTACCAACGTAGTCCCTGTGTAATGACTTGAAAAGTGACCACGAGAGGAAAGCTCAAATCACATGTTTCAGTCATTTCCTCTTCTCAGTGAGAAAATCCGCAGTGTTTCCTACGTTGTAACTTTTTCTGTTCAGAGACAAACTCACACAGGTTTTTTGACGTGTTTTTCATGGAATAATGGTCACTGCATGCCTGATTTTCCAAAGAGTGAAACCAAAGTGAGGAGACTGAGAGTCAAATGTTGGAGTTGCACTCTGTAGGGGATAAAGTTCCACAGAAGATTCTATAGGGTTAGACACAATTTGTGTTCACGAGAAGATCATACCTTTTATAGGCAAAACGCATCATAACAGTGTTCCCTTCACCCGCCCTTGTTACCAAAGAGGGAAACAACTGGCGAGGATTCAGAGTAAATTGTTGAATGTTCACTTCTAGTATAAGGATCCTAGAGAAGTTCTATACTTGGAACAAGTGTGCGTTCAGGCGAGGCATACTTGTTTGTTGGGACATTTGAAGGCCATTTTCCACAGGACATTGATTTTACAAAATAGTGAGACCAAGTGATATGTACTCTGATTAAATGTGGTCAAAAATGCACTTCTTTTAGGATAAGGTTTCATACAGAAGTTCTAATTGTAACTCTTTGTGTCATCAGGACGAATCACACTTGGTTTACGTTTCCATGAACAATTTCATGGCATGTCGTCCGTGGAAAAGTAGTGAACCAAGGTGAAGAGGACGCCAGTTATATTGTAGCATGTGCGCACTTATTTGGCATCAAGTATCCTGCACAGGTTCTATACTGTAAAAACCTTTGTATTCGAAGAAAACAACATTTTGTTTTGTGCGTGATTCGACCAACAGATTTCCCTTCCAAATGAGTGAACCAAAGTGAGGAGGACTCACAGTTATATATGTATACATGGCACTTAGTTGGGATAAGTTATCCTACACAGGGTTCTAACGTAAAAAACTGTATGTCTGGGAGAAACAACACTGTTTTGGTGGTGATCTACCAACGATATTCACCCTGTGTATGAGCTTGAAAATAGTGACCAAGAAGGAAGCGTCAAATTGCATAGTTTTCACTTTCTCTTCTCAGGGATAAAAAAGACAAATCCTGCAGATGCTCCGCGTTGTAACTTTTGCTGTTCAGGAGAAATCTCACACAGGTTTTTGGACGTTTTCATGGAATATGGTCACCGGCCATTGATTTCAGCAAAAGTTGAACCAAGTGAGGAGGACTGAGAGTCAAATGTTGGAGGTGCACATTCTTAGGGATAAGTGATCCTACAGAAGATTTTCATAGTGTTTAGACACCTTTGTTTCAGGAGAGTCATACTTGTATTTAGCACATTCGCATATAAACGATGTTCCCGCAGAGCTTGATTATCCTAAAGAGTGGAAACAACCTCGGAGGATTCAGAGTAATGTTGGAATTTCACTACTCTAGTTAGTATAAGGATCCGAGAGAAGTTTCCTATACTGTAACATTTTGCGTTCAGGCAGGATCATCTTGTTTGTGACATGGAAATGGCACAATGTCACACAGGCCATGATTTTACAAATAGTGAACCAAGTGAATGAGACTCTAAGTTAAATGTGGCAAATGCACTTCTTTTAGGATAGTTTCATACAGAAGTTTCTATATTGTAACTCTTTGTGTTTCAGGGACGAAATCAACGGGTTTATCGTTTCCATGAAACATTTCATGGACATGTCCGTTCCCTTGGAAAAATAGGAACCAAGTGAAGAGGACCTCAGTGTATATATGTATCAATGTGCCATCTTATTGTGGCATAAGCATCCCTGCACAGGGTTCTAGACCTGTGAAACACTTTGTATTCTGAAGAAAACAACATTGTTTTTGTGCTGATCTACCCAACGAGTGCCCTTCACAAAATAGTGAACAAGTGAGGAGGACGCACAGTTATAATATGGAGGCATGTGCACTTATTGGGATAAGTATCCCGACACAGGGTTCCTTAGACTGTAAACGTTGTATTCTGGAGAAAACACACTTGTTTGTGCTGGATGTCCTACCAACGATATTCAGCGTTGTATGAGCCTTGAAAATAGGAACCACGAGAGGAACGTCCAAATTCATAGTGTTTCACGTTTCTCTTCTCAGATGATAGAATCCTGCGATTTCCTCAACTAGTTAATTACTTTCTCTGTTAAGGAAAACTCACACAGGTTTTTTTGACGTTTTCATGGAATAGGTCACTCAGAGCCGTGAAGTTTTCCAAAAAGTGAACCAATGAAAGGAGGACTGAGAGTCAAATGTTGGGGTGCACTTCGTAGGGATTAAGTATCCTACAGAAGATTCTATAGTGTTACACTTTGTGTCAGGAGAAGATCTACCTTGTTTAGGCACATTTCGCATATAACTGTCCACGCGCGCCTTGATTATCCTAAAGAGGAAACAACTGCGGAGGATCAGTAAATGGTGGAATTTTCCACTTCTTAGTAAGAAGGAATCCTAGAGAAGTTCCTAATACTGTAACATTTCGTTCAGAGCGAGAGATCATAATCTTGTTTTGGTGACATTTGATAGGCAAATGTTGCACACAGGCCAGATTTTACAAAATGAAGCCAAGTGAGAGACTCTGAGTATAATGGTTGGCAAATGCACTTCTTTAGGAATTATTTCATACAGAATTTTCTATATTGTAACTTCTTGTGTTCAGGAACCAAAATCACACTGGGTTTACGTTTTCCATGAAACATGGTTCATGCATTCGTCCCTTGGAACAGTAGTAACCAAGTGGAAAGGACTCTCGACAGTGATATATTTAATGTGCACTTAGTTGGATAAGATACCTGGCACAGGGGTTCTAGACTGTAACACTGTTTGTATTCGAAGAAAACAAAACACGTTTGTTTGTGCTGATTCACCAACGAGTTTCCCTTCGCAAAATAGTGAACCAAGTTGAGGAGGACATCACAGTTATATATTAGCATGTTGACTATTTGGGATAAGGTATCGCTACACAGGGTTCTAGACTGTAAACTTTGTAATCTGGAGAAACACACTTTGTTGTTGTGCTGATTCTACCAACGAATTCGCCTTGTAAATGCTTTGAAATAGGACCAAGATAGGAAGCGTCAAATTCACATGTTTTCACTTCGCTATCTCTCTCAGTGATAAGAATCCTGCAGATGTCCGTACGTTTAGACTTTTCTGTTCAGGAGAAAAGCACACCAGGGGTTTTGACGGTTTCAGGAATAGGT